>JAPTYQ010000009.1:10398244-10411092 GCA_029814465.1 Ostorhinchus cyanosoma
AGTACCGATATTAATAAAACGTGGTATCGTATCATTTTCAACGCCGTGGTATCGCGATACTTTTTTAGTATCGGTACACCGTGCAACACTAGCTCCAATATTCTTGGACTTTGGGAGAAAAGTGTTAATTTACGTCAAAGACATATCTATAGATGGTAAAACCACAATAATCAGCAAAGAACAGCAGCGAAGATGCATTGTGGGAGTTAGATGTATTCATGCCTACATGTGATTTTTGGTTTTTGTTCATAGCAACACCAAGGAGGTCCAAAAGTGGAAAAAGTTTTCTTCACAACAGCCATACCAGTGGGAGGAAATGCTGGTAAGTCAGTGTGTATTGGTACATACTCCTCATGTTTTTGACGGGGTCCAGAGAGATGTAATGAAATCTTAAAAGTCCAATGTAAAAACTGAAGAAAAGAAAAAGGCTGTTCCGAATTATTTTTGAAACAGAGCTCAGTGAAGGACAGCCACTGTAGATTTAAAGCAGCATAACAAGATGTGTGTTTGAATGAATCCTACTGTAGTATGTGTAAGTAAACACTAGCCTAAGCAACTCTGAGTGTAAAGACAGAAAACATAAAGCCAACAGCAGAAGTCTGCTACATCATCTGACAAACAGACACTGAGAACATTAAAATCAGACCTGATCTCAGTAGAGATCTGGAATGGATCTTACATTTAATACATGCCTTAAATAAGTGTAGAAAACAGCAGAATCTCTGTACATGTCATCTTAACCCTTGACCTCTACTGCCTTGTTTAATTATCAGGGGTTAATCAGTTCTTACCCTTTGCACTGCTGTCTAACTTCTGTTTCTCCAGTACTGGCACTTAGTCTTACATTTTAAATACCTGAATACTGTAACCTGATCCACAGAGTGGCCTGTCATATTTTTCCAATAAACCTGAAATTTAGTTTCTGCTTCAGGCAACTCTGTCCAGCAGATCGGCCTCAGCCTGCCTGTCATCATCATCAAACAGGAGGAGTCCTGCCAGTGCCAGTGCGCCTGCAGGGACTCCGCCAAAGACAAGAGTTCAAAGAGTGCCTCCTCCTCCTCCTCTTCTTCCTCTACTGTCGTATCAGTCCCGGCTCAGCAACAGCAGCCACCAGAGCCCCCTCCTCCTGTTCCCCCTCCCCCACTGTCACAACCCCAGGAGCCTTCACACCTCCCAACCACCTCCTCCTCCTCATCGTCCTTGTGCTGCCTCCCCGAGTCTTCCTCCAAAGTTGGTGAAGTCAGCCTGCAGGCCCCCTCCTGTTCATCCCCCTCCCCCTCCTCTTCAGCTCAGACATTCTCCACCGCGGCGAGCGTCACCGCTGCCAACCCTCCCTCGTCTGACGGCTTGGCCAGCATGGATGTCTCGGACTTCCTCTCCCTGCAGAGCCCCGAGACGGCCGCCAATATTGAGGCTCTGCTGCTTGTCGCAGATGACTTCAGCATGGCCACCGACGGCAACCCTTAGAACAGCTGCCTGTCTGGTACCGTGCATTTGTCTGTTGCACCCACTCATCTGCAGGCTTCAAATACGCCTACGTCGAGTCATTCTCCTCAGTGACGCCTCTTCTTTTTCCTTATATAGCGTTCGTGTCAAACCCCGTTTTCTGCAGTGCATTCTGTTCTGTATGGCATTGTGCAACATATATTCATGAAAAATGAATAATATTTTCTGTTTCTCATTGCAGTAGTAGACTTTTTTTAGAGGCAGACTAGGTTTGCTTATTGAGATTTAGCGAGGTTCATGCTGATTAATGCAGGGAAAAGGCAGTAGGACCATTTATTTAAAAAGAATCTGTACATAGTAGCCCATAATATCCGCTTTGAATCGATTGAATTAAACAAATGAGAGTTGTCCAAGCACTGATAACTTAAGAACAAATGTGTCTGTATATCCTTGTACTGTACTGCAGGTCCTAGCAAATACTTAAAGCTGGTATGCAACTGACCAGAATGCACTGTATATTAAGAGGAATCTGCTATGATTTTAGAGTCTATAGATCTCCCAACAGGAATTTAAAGGGGTTGGCCACACAGTCCCTTAATATTTTTTTTTAATCTAAGAAGTTTAGTACAAAAATGTGACAATTCTTTTCTACTTCTTTGGACAGTTCTGTACTAATTAAGAAAAGAACCTGTGATCAGATCTGCCTTCCTGAAATTAAGTCAATACATCCTTAAGTTGCCTATAACTTAAAGCTAATTTAAAAATGTACATTGTTAATTTATTTGTTTGATTCTTAGTTATACTGGTAATACTATTATCTTCAAGATAGCAGAAAGATCTTTATTAATTTATTTCAAGCGCTTTTATTTAGTTGAGTTTGTTACTGAATTGCTTCTTATTTTTCCCCTCTTTATTATAAAAATGGGTTTTGCTGAAAGCAAGTATGAAAACTGAAACGAGGCACCTGTTGTAGACTGCACAGAACAGCAAATTATCTCCTAGTTTGCAAAAATTGTCCACAACAAAACAGGAACTACTGTCAACATCCCATGTTTTACAGGGCTGTGACCCTCTCAGGGATGCATCAAGTCATAACTGATTCTGGTTTCCCCCCCCCCTCCCCTGATTTGTTACTCAAGACATGCATTTCCTCACCACACGCCCCACACTTGCAGTAGCCCTACGTTTTGCTGCACTCTTCTCCCCGTTTATTGCACACTAACTTGCTAAGTGAGTAATCTGAAAGCTTGTTAGCTGAGGTGCAGTACCACTACAGACTTTTTTTTTTTTGTATAGAACTGCTGTATAGTAGCATTTAAAAAGATGGTGTCCTGGTGACAGTGTAAATAGAGTACATTTTAGTGTAAACATCTTTGAGAAACTAGATTATTCTAGAATTTGTATTTTTGTATAGACTTTTGAATTACTAACTCTGAGTTTGGAGCTAATGTATACCCTCTAACCTTGCATTCTTCCGAACAGTCACATTTATGCAGAAGAATGAGGTGTTTTTTGGCTGTGTTCAGTTGACTAGATCTATAAGCAGTCACGCTTCTGTACAGTCCCCATCGCAAACTAAATATATGTAACACATAGCCTCCTGCTCAGAGTCTAATTTAACAGTATTGTTTCACATGGGACACAATGCAATGATGATAGAGTAATGACATTACGCCCTGTAGACTGTGGAGTGTAGAGCTACTTGGCCTTATTAACCGTTCTTTGAGCCTTCTTTGCCTTTGACGGTCTCTGCTTCAGACTTGCCAATCGACGGTGCCGACACACGCCCATCTTCACCGTGTCTTAGGCAAACCCCCCTCTGGCAGCAGATTAGGCAAAAAGCATCGGGTCATAAGAGCTCAAGGCCGTCTGAGAGCTGAACCGCTTTCTAGCTGGAATCTTTGTGGCGTATTTATGCATTGCTGTGATTTATACAGTTGAGTTTCAGGTTGTTGGATCAAGTCTAACCCACATGCATGTCACTTCAAACTTTTGTTGTCGTTGCCAGGGTGGAACATTCCCTTAAGTTTAACAGTCATTGAAGTCACATTCCGGATGCAGTATGGAACAATATCTACATCTATTGGACTGGAAAGTCAATTCAGTTTCCCCGTTAAGGCCCTCAGCGGATTTACTGCCATCACTAATGCCATCATTAGTGTACGTACATGCATATTGTCATTGAAAAAAAACTATGCAATTTGAGTGTGGCATTCATAAGTTTTAACGACTGACTCCGAGGCATAGAGATATTTACCCCTCTCATTAATCTGCTGCAGCTTTTATGCAGACCTCCAGCGGCAAAAGTTGCCTTTCCAGTGTATCCACATTAAGCATGCTTCTTGATGATGTTCCACTCCCAGTTCTTGCATTTCATATATTAACATTCAGAGTGGTTTAGTTCTGGGCTTTGTAGTGCGTTCACCAAGTACTGTTCCCATGAATGTTGCACCACAGTTAATCCTTTACCATACCATTTTGCTTCCGACGTAACCGGATTCAAAATCAACTTTACATGTTTGAAAGAGTTGTTGGTGAATTAATGATTCTGTTTTAAGAATTATTTTTGGGCAAACAAGCAGCTTTTTCCCTACAAGTAAACCCTTGGTGGTAGTCATCTCAAACTCTGGTCTGGTTAAATTTGACATGTTGGATACTCCTGTTGGCTCATAAACCAACAAAATGTCAAATTTAACAGCTGCTGATGTATGTTATTGAAGAAGTGGGGGGGGTTTCAACTCATTTAGCCCAAGATATGTTTTGTTTCCTTCCCTGAACTGGTAACATCAGCAAAAATCACTGATGGTGACATTTGTTTGGAAGCAAATTGTTTCACCGTAGAGGTTTTTTTTTTTTTTCCAAGGTTGACACACTGACTTTTACCTACTTCTGACACGTTCCTATCAGGCAAAACTTACAACAAAAAGGAAACCATATGCTTCCAAAGAAATGTCTTGACACCCAAAGAGTGAGGAATTGTTATGGATTTGTATTTTTTAAAAAAAGAATGTATAATGTGAAGATGTTTGCTTATGCTTGTTTCGTATAAAGTAATGATAAATAATTTCCGAATGGAGAGCAATATAATACTAATAAAACCTTATTCCTTGTCACTGAAAAATACTCGTTCAATGTCTTCATTTATGGTTAAATGATTTTATTTGAGAAAAAGGTTAAGAAAGACGGTTTCTGGTCACTTGTGTGGAGGCTTGGCCTCATCCTGGAGAGACTTCCTCTATGGGACACAAAAGAAAAAAAAAAAAGTCAATTCCTCCTTGAAGTTTCTTGGAATCAAAAAAGACATAAGAACTCACCAGTAAAACATCAGTCAGGTCCCTGAGATCCTTGAGGTCCTTCAGGACTGCGTCACACAGGTTTATTTTGTCCGACACGGCCACCAGTTCTCTGTGCACGGCTTCCAGGTGCTGGGTGACAAAACTTTATTTTATTAATATTTTACTATTAACTGAGCTGCTCAAACTGCAGATGGTGACTAACCTGCTTTTCCTGTGACACACCCTCCCCCGTCTGGGTGGGTTCTGTGGGCTCATTACGGTCTGTAACAGTTCACAACACTGTTAGATGTTTTGAGAATGGAACGACTGAGCAGAAAAAGGGGAGTTCTGTTTGTTACCTGATGAGTTTGAAGCCATGGTCTGGGTTGGGTTGAGCCTGGTGTTCTCAGCCGGTGAGGGTTACCTCTAGAGCATCAGCAGACAAACATGTGGTGAGCTTGTAGTTTGTCTTTTTAAGGAGGTGGAGCTCACACATGTGATTTAAGTTTTCTTAATTGGGATGACGGAGGGAAGAAAATAATGTCTTTGTTTTTTCACTCTGTAAAAACTGCAACTCCAACAATTTAAGAAAGCTCAGAAATTAAAGTATAATGGTACTAATCTTGCTCAAGTAAAAGTAAATGTTTTGTACATAAATCCTGAAAATTACTATAGTAATTTCTTCCATGTTATGTTAATGAAACTATTTAAAGGGCCACTCCATTCAGAGTCAATGATAATCTTTGTCTTTCCTTGTGAATGATGTCTGTTGTAGAGTATGACATTTGTTTCCTTCCCATTCATCAACTGAAAGGATAAAGGTCCTTGTGTTCACCAAATATGTGGAATTTAAAAGGTGGAGCTTCCAGCAGGATTTGTGTATCACACATTTTGAGGGTGTAACGTGTCAAGTACAAATTATCTTGAAATTCTACTTTTTTTTAATGTGGGTAGAGGACATGATATATGCAAATGATGCATATTTGTGAGGGGAAAAGGTTAAACTCAGTTGATTATTTTATTTTGTTTGGTCTTAAAACATGACTGATGGGGAATTTCACTAAAGTAAGCTCCAAGTACATCAAAACATGAGCAGATCGAGCTCCTTATTGTATTATCCTCTAGATCAGGGGACACCAACCCTGGTCCTAGAGATTTAATATCCTGCATGTTTTAGATGGATCCCTCTTCCAACATGCCTGATTCAAATGATAAGTCTATCATCAAGTTCTGCAGAAGCCTGATAATGACCTTCAGGTGAGCTGGAAGAGGGGAACATCTAAAACATGCAGGATAATAGATCTGCAGGATCAGGTTTGGTGACCCCTGATCGAGATTTAGATTATTGTTACCACAGCTCATTAATCTTTGTATAATTGGTACCTTTATTTCTTTGATTTATCTGTTTGTGAACAACTAATTTTTCTGATATTAGAGTGAATATGAATATGAATTCTTTGATAAAAAGAAAAAAAAAAGGATTTGAAACCATTAAGGCCTATAGTCAAAGTGAAAGCACATTTTATACTTTACTCCGATTGCAGTTCTATAACACATACACACAAAAAACAGGAAACTCAGTTTTATCACACACAACTTAACATAATGATACAAAATACATTTATTTGACACATTTTTAAGTCAGAACTATGAAGGAAAAGACCAGAACAAAAGATAAACAAAAAGAAAATAAAACAACACTCTGGGGTCTGTTACACATTAAAGTCAAACTCATGAAATCATTTAGTTGTTTTGATTAATTCATTGTTTTTCTTTTTCAAATTTTCAATTGTGTTCCAATATTTTTTTTAGATCAGTTATTCTAAATTTGTAAAAAGAGGGTAAAGTTTTTTTTTTGCCAAATCATTTTGTGTATGTGATATTTTGCCAAAATAATTATTAGATTAATTAAATATTTTTCATTTGTTGATAAATTTGGGTTAGTGATTATCACACACAACTTGTAATTACATTTTTTGTTCAGGCTTTGGGAAATAGTCTGAGTTTGTGGAAAGGGAAAATATGACACATTCACAAGATTTATTAATTGTTAAACTTTATTAAAAATACAATCAACCTTAAAGGAAATATCACTTTACATTTACAGGTAATACTTTACATTTTAATGGTAGAAAAAGTATTTCAATGCAACCATAAGAGTATGTTCTGCGCATGTTTGTGCTGCTGTCCCTTTAAGACTGATGTCGTCATTGTTTGTGGGCGTAACCCGGAAGACACATGGTATTTCATCAGATCCGTACTGTACGCTGAAATGACATGCCTGTGGATACTAGTCCAGGTTTATGAGGTTCTTCAGGTACCGATTTGTTGAATTAGTCAGATTCAGAGGCACCCACAGCTCAGCCTTCGCTTGTCGACACGGAACAGAAATGTGTAAAGAGCTGAAAACCAAAGTGTTGCGTTTGCTGCCGCCGACCTCCAATGGGCCGAGTATCCAGCATGAGGGCCACACAGGTGGGTCCTCCTGTCACAGCGACAACACGCGTGGGTTCAAGGGCTTCACATTTTCACTGACACATTTAATGATGCTAAAGACACACCTGAACTGAATGGACACAGACACTGCAGAGTGTTACATCAGACTCCTCTGGTTCTGTTTGTCTTCCACGTGATGTTCAAGGTTTTCTCCACAGTTTCACAAAAGTTCCATTTTAGACTCAATCAGAGCTGGAAGAAGCATCAGATCCGACTTAAAGACAGTAGAAATGTTCCAAGTAAAATCCCCGATGTAAAAGTACATAAGTATTATAAGCAAATTGTACTTTAAAGTATCCCATTTTAAAGCAGAATTATAGAATATTGTAATATTCAGTTTTTATTCCTAATTAATACAGGTAAAAGCTTGTAATGTGATGCTCTAGTTCATCAACCTGGAGCAAATAGTTTGTGTATTAGTGGATAGAATAGTTAGAACCTGTATTAAGATTGGGTTGTATCATGACAATTATATTAAAAGTATAACCATAAACTGACTATAACATACAGACCACTGGCAGGAGAAGTGGTAATAATGTAATCACCCACTTTACTCTGGGAAGGTCCTGCAGGATCTGGAGATGCTCTGACCCAGGGATTTGCCCATCACAATTTCTCCCTTGTCAAAGCTGCTCAGATCCCAACTTCTTCCCATTTTGCTGTTTATAACACATCAACTAAATGGCTTAAATCTTCAACTGTTGCGTGATGTATCTAATATATCTTGTATATATCAGTCAACATTATGTTTTTACTGGTCACTGATTGTCAAAACTTTTATACCGATGATCAAATTGTTTGTATTGTAGTATCGAAGGAATTTTTTTTTTTTTTCAAATGTACCATATTTTTAGAGATGTGCATGAATTATCCGTTAATCAATTGGTAAAAATGGGAAAAATACTCGACTACTATTTTTAGGAGTTGGCTAATTTTGACCTGACTTAGGGATTGGAGGAGATTTATGATTTATATAGAGATGCTGAACTTTTGTTTATGGCTGGTTTCTCCCAGAATGCTGCTCTATAAAGTTTATAAAATCTTTTTTAAAAACTTAATAGTATACTTGCGGTTCATTCACTCCCTGTTGGTCAGTTTTTTATTAGTATTATTTTGGTCTGGATGGAGGGCGTATGCTAATGATTTTGTATCAACTTAACTGTGTTTGATTCTTCGACTGAAGAAAGTGAATGAAATATCCTTCCATATTAAGGAGTAAATCTGCTTGTGTCAGACCTCATAGTACCAGGTTTTACCTGTTGGACACGTCATTACATGCACACAGTTTCCCTTTAATTACTTGGATGCCACAGTGTGTCCTGCTACAGTTTCATATCAACCAAAACTTTTGTGTTGCTCTAGAACATAAAATATATTACAACAGCTTTTAGTGGGAAAATGCTGTAACAAACAAAGATGAAGTAAACTGACTTAAGTTAACAGGTTTCTTTTTATCATTATTATTGTTATTTTTTTTAATTTATGATATTAAATTAGTTTGATTGTATGTAAATGCCTGGAAAGAATCACAGTGGATGTTAAAAAAAATAGATTCTGTTTCCACAGGACATTAGTTTATATTTTAAGAGAAAAGAATACTTCCTAATTGTTTGTAGTTTTATTCTATTTTATTTAATTTTTTTGATATAAATGGAACAACAAAATGGCATTTTGGAGATTTGTACCAAACATGAAGATGGTGAGCAGACGCAGTGGCTGAAAGTAATATTAATGGACAGAAAGAGAAAGAAAGAAAGAAAATAAATGAAAAATTAAAGTAAAGATTGATGCTAGTGTGACATGTATAGTCTTTCCTTGACAGGTAAGTTAGTTTAGAAGAATAAAAGTTTATCCATCAGACATTCACTCTACTGAAAAATATGCACAGTTTACAATTTAAAAAAGAAAATGTTGAACAGATGCTTTCCACCCTCATTTTTGCTCGGTAGTGCAGCTGTGTGTGACCTTCCTTGTGTCTGAACTGCAGATGGTGCTGAAGTCCTGAGGCACACCGTGAAGGCTCTGAAGGAGGGCCATGTGGTCGCCGTGCCGACAGACACCATCTACGGCCTCGCGTGTCTGGCTCAAAACTCTGAGGCTGTCGCGAAAACCTACGACATCAAGGGACGAAACTCACAGAAGCCACTGGCCATCTGCGTGGGAGAAGTCCAGGAAATCTATAAGTACGTACATCATGTCTGCAGGTTTATCACAGAAGGAAACACTAATCTAACAGTGAAACAGGAAAATGTTAAAATGAACAACTCCAGGCTGATATATGTTTGGACTCCTGGATCCATTTAATAGTCGGATGGAATGGGGATCGTTTGATTCATTAGAAACGTGATCATACTGTTTTTATATTCACTGTATTACACCACCAAATCAGAAAAAAACATAGAAAATGCACTTACACACAAGGAAAGAGATTTCTAAATTCACTTTGACTCGCAGACGTTGTAAAGGCTGAATGACTTTATTTGATTTGTAAATATATACGTCCATTTTCGCCATTAAGGCCTGAAACTCATTCCAAAAAAAACATTACGAAAAGGGCAATTTAAGATTAGTAATAAGGTTGAAAGGATAATGATGTAAATGATGTGACGTGAACAGAGAAAAGCGTCATCCATCAGGAGTAAAGACGGGCTGAGGATGGGCCGTTTGCAGCATGTAAAGGTTAAAAACAGTAGTCAAAAACACACAAAGGCAGGCGAGTTTCTATGTAGTACAGAATAGAATTGAAAGATTGGAGCTGTGTGTGTATGTGTGTGTGTGTGTGTATGTGTGTGTGTGTGTATGTGTGTGTGTGTGTGCATGTGTGTGTGTGTGTTAACTGAATCCTGGTGGTCTCTGATTACTGAGTCGCAGAATTGTTCCGTACTGTCTCTCATGCATCTCCTCCTCAACTTCTCATCAAACTCATTAACCTCCTATTTTTTTGTTCAGTCTGGACATGTATATCGATATCACTCTTTTTTTTTTATGTCATACTTTTTGCACATTTCTTTTAAAACAGTGGTTGCCTTTCAAATGTGAACTTTTATTTTTGGATGATATAGTGTTTCAAAACTGGAATAGTAATGATGAGAAAGGGTTTTGTCTCCTTTCTGTACTTACCTGCTTTCATAGACTTACTCAGAAACAGCTGAATTTTTGATTCCAAGAAGGATCCGTCTTGATATTCTACAACTATCTAAACCTCTGAACTCACCCTTATTTGTCTTCACCTTGCACCAGCAAGATTAAAAAAAAAAAATCACATCAAAGCTCTTCTGCAATTTTATCAACTTGTATATCATTCATGCATATAATACTTAAATAGTGCTTTTTAATACGTATCCAGCTCCATGTAATGACCGAACATGACCTTTGACCTGAACTCATTTGAATATCATGTTGGAAAATACAGCAAAATCATTAGATTAGACTTTTACAATCTAAAATATCATTCTTGCCCACATTGTAGATTCTGTTGCTTGAAATATGTTCTATTATAACGCACTATATTTATACATGAAATATATTAAGTTTTAGAATCTGCGAGGAGGACAAGATGTTTGATTTTAAGGCAAACTAAGAAGGATGAAAAATCCTACACTACATGTCCCACCTGATCACCTAAACATGTCTTATTTACAAATGTTTGTTATTCTCGTGATCATAAGTATGTGTTGCTTAATAAATGTATCATCTACTTTTCGTTACGTCACATCAGGGCTACCTGGTTCCTGGTATATGTATTTGTTCTATTTTTTTTTTAGTTATTTAATAAATGACCTGTTCCTCTTTTTTTATGGACTGTATACATTAACGGATGAGTCAAGTAGTAAAATTGGGGTTGGATGATATAAGCTGGGTTTCTTCCCACTCCATTTAAGACAGTGTTCTTAATGAGCCACAATGAAATAATCATTGTGATTTTTTTTTATTTTTTTGGTTGACTTATTGAGTATAATACATGTTTTTTTTTTTTTTTTTTTCTGACTATATGACAGTTTGCAGGTCATGGCAGTAACTCTTAAATTGTACTGATTTCTTGATTTTATTACGATTTAAATAGCATGTATTGATTTATTCTGCCCAAACCACATACTCATGAAAGGTTTAGTTTTGCATGAAAATATCAAAAGCAGGTTTAATGTTGGCTTTGACATAACATTTTTGGTTGACTTATCGCCTTCAATATTTTGGAGTCTTCTATTTAACTTTGTAATTTATTTTTTGCATTTTGTTCATCTTTATATTTTATTCCTACTTATGTTCAAAATAAAGTTGCTATTTTTCATTTTTATCCTTATGTCAGAATGGAACATGACTTGAAGCTATGTCGCTGTATCACACGTCCACTTCCTGTCCAATAACTGACCTTTATTAGTATCAATAATGTCAATATTTCCAGAGGCGTCTGTTACTGAATTTAATGCATGTGTTATTCACTGTGCGATAGTTTGCATTTGTCCTCTACCAATAACAATAAGCTGGAGTGTCTTATAGAAGAGGCTGACAGGTCGGTTCCACTGCATTTTCACTCTTAACGGTGCAGCTTTAAATAATTAATTTACCAAGAAGTGTGATGTATAATGTATTTTTTATATAATATATATAGTATATGTAGGTGAATCACTATATAAGTGTAGCGGAGGAGGCTCAGCAGACTGACAGATGGTAGGTGCAACACAGGAGTACATAACATCCTGGATTCAACAGCAGAATGAGGTTGGATTTTTCAGTTTTTCTTTCACACTTGAAGCAGCTTAAAGCACAGCTGAACGTGTGTGTGTGCGTGTGTGTGTGTGTGTGTGTGAACAGGTACTGTAAAGTGAAAGTGAAGGAGGAGCTGTTGAACGACCTGCTGCCGGGTCCCGTCACGTTGGTGTTTGAAAGATCCGAAGTCCTCAACGCAGACCTTAACCCGTTCACTAAAGTAAGTCTCATCAGAAAAACTGAGCCCAACTGAAAACGCCAAACCGACGCAGTTATTCTAGACGCTAATCTGCTGTCGGTTCAAACTGTTGTCGTCGTCATTTTAGCAACATCTTCAAACGGATTCTCCGACCAAATTGAGTCAGATTCAATTTTTTTTTTTTTTTATGTAGCTTCCCTGGGACAATGTCTGTACTTATAAAGGTCCATATATTGATGGTTTATAACAGAAATTGTTACAGATATCAATATGGTTATTATTGAGCACTGATAGGAAGTCACATATGGACTTTCTTTTGGGTTCGTGACCTTGAAGGGACACACTCAAGGTCACCCACGTCTAGATTTCACCAATCTTCTATTCTGAAGCTACTGGTTGGTGTCATTTCGAATGTATTTGTGTAACTTCCTTGACACAGTGTTTACAAAGTTTGCACACAGTTTTGAGAAATTGTAATTTTTGAATTTTTGATGAATTATTGAAAGGTTAAACATTTGTCTTTAGTTATAATGGGCCATATTTTCATGGCTTATAACATGGAAATACTTAATAAAGTTACTATTGAGCACTGATAGAAGTCATATATGGACTTTGATTCCATTAGTTGTGTTCTCCTCCAGTGAAAGTCCCGCCCACTTCTATTGGGAGGTGGATCTCCTGCATCTAGACCCCCGGACTCTTAACACAGAGACACAACCTGACAA
>JAPTYQ010000009.1:10465977-10496800 GCA_029814465.1 Ostorhinchus cyanosoma
GATCATCTTTTCTACGTGTTACTGTTCCATCTATTTTGGCCGAAAACAGTCTTGATGTGATGAACTATTTATCACTACCTCTGGATACAGAAAGGATGTGGAATAATTTACCTCTTTATGTCAGGGGAATTATTATTCAGACAAAAAGTGCCATGAAAATACTAGTTGATGACATATCAGAATGTATTTTAGTTGTGTTATCATTTCAATGGAATCTTACCGTCTGGGTTGTACAACATTCGGAAGCTGTCAGTATGATGGTGACCAAAGAACTGTCCCAGAATGACTTGGTGATGCTTCTGAATTAAATTTACGAATCTTTCATTGAACACTGGGTCAAACCACAGCTTTTTTCTCTTTTTCTCAAAGAAACCAGGAGGAATGTGGCCAATGATGTAAACCTGCAGAGAAACCAATGTGAGATCTGCTGTTCACATATAGCAGGAGTTAAATTAGACATGGGTTTAGAACAAAAGAAGAAGAAGAACAAAATGTGGTTGAACACGATGAGAAAATAAACTGAGAGCATATGTTTACTGGTAAATATGGGTTTAAATGGGGATGAGGTGTTTGTGGTGCATTGAATGTTCTTATTGTGTTCTGTTTGTCAGTAAAGGGTGATTTAAATAAGACTGAAACACACAACCTCAGACTATCATTTCCTGCAATAAGGTACACAGTCAAAAAAAATCTTTTGCCTTCTC
Organism: Ostorhinchus cyanosoma; assembly: GCA_029814465.1. NCBI lineage: Eukaryota > Metazoa > Chordata > Actinopteri > Kurtiformes > Apogonidae > Ostorhinchus > Ostorhinchus cyanosoma. Next base: position 10,466,682 of record JAPTYQ010000009.1, read on the forward strand.
TTTGTTTGTAGCTGCCTCTGTGAGGACCTGCTCCGCCCATTTAAACTGCTCCGCTGGATCTTCCGAGCCTACGGTCAACTTGTTCTGGTCATAGTAGAGATTAGTGTTGAGGACTAGCATCCTGTAACCTGGTCGATTCAGGAGCTTTTCTGTATAATATCCACCTGTATAAACAAAACAGTGGAAGAAAAGGCATGAAACAGAGCTTTATACATTTATACAGTAGTGGAGAAAATTTTTCGGACACCCTTAATATTTCACAAAATCTCAGATATCATGAAATATTTGCAGAAATTATTTTTTTTGGTTTGGTTTTCAAAGGATGTGGCTGCATCAGTCAGACACAGCCATGTTTGTCAGTTTTTTTTTTTTTTTGTTTTTTTTAAATTGATTACAAGAAAAACGTAACAAAACTAAATTCTTGACAGTTTCTGCATGTCACACCCTGAATGCATTTCAAAAAGTATTATCTCTTTGAAACATCCAGACCTTAATGGAACACAGAGCATGTGCAGAAGGGAGCATGTGGGTTTGGAGAATGGAATTGGCAGAGATCAATGACTTAGGAGTGATTCTTAATACAATATACCACAAATGTATGGGGTATCCAAAAACTTTTTTACACCGATGTATAAGTAAGTAAGTAAAATTTTGTTACAAAGCACTTTTTAAAAACCACAAAAGGGTGCAATAAAACATCAGAACATTTCATAAAATACATTTTTAAAAAAGGATAAATCCATCAACCATAAGCTTTCCTAAATAAAAACATCTTGAGCTGCTTTTTAAAAGAGTCCACAGAGTCAACCACATGGAGGAACAGGGGCAGGTCATTGGGGTTACAGCCTGAAAGGACTGGTCTCCCAGAGGTTTAAAATGAGTCTTTGGGACCTTCAGGAGGCTTCAGGATGCCCCCAGAGGAGTAGGGGCACAATAAGTCGGGAATGTATTGGGAAAGTCCAGAAAGTCAAGACTAAAATTTCAAATCAAACACAAAATTTGACTGGAAGCCAATGAAGAGCTGACAGAACGGGGGGTGACGTGGGCTGTTCTGGGTCCACCTGTCAAAAGTCTAGCAGCAGAATGTTGTACCATCTGAAGTGTGTTGAGTCGTCTTATTGAAACAAGTGAACACAGAACTGCAATAATCAATACGAGACAAGATGAAGGCGTGAATGATCATTTCAAGATCTGATTTTGACAACATCCTCCTTACTTTACAGATATAACTCATGAAGAGCGTCCTGTGCATGTCATATGTTTCGACAGAGAAACAAAAGGTATCAGAAGAAGATGTGTCTACCTTGTTTAAAGGTATTTAGGGACGTCGGATCCAACCAGCTCTGCCACATCTTAGCTACTTTGTTATAGATGTTGTTGGGGATTGGTGGAAACTGGCTCTTTGGATGGTAGTCATGGTTGCCCAGAGCTGAGTACACTTTAGTATCTATGGAAGGTAATAAATGATCATCATGGTCAACATAAAACTATATATAACTGTTTGCATAGAAAAAGATGAAGCTTTCCAATGTCATCGTAAAACAGTTTAATGGCTATAAAGGGAATTCTATTCTATTCTATTCTATTCTATTCTATTCTATTCTAGTCTAGTCTAGTCTAGTCTAGTCTTAAAAAGTAAGGTGATATCAAAATAGTTAATCATGTTTAACTGTGATGTGTGTTCATTTTTATGATGTCTCTCATCATACATGCCTGGAAAAACTTGATTTATGATGTGGGTGAGGTTGCCGATTATACTGAGCACTGCCTGTTCGCTTAATTTCTCATCAGGTACATGCGGTGTGTCATCTCTGAAAAGACAAAAAGGAAGATACGTTGTTTAAATTGGCTTGGAAAAACAACATTAAGTAAAGGTTCTACATTCAAAACTTCACTTAAATAAAAGTATGTTGCTAAAATCATCAACAAAATGTACTGAAAGTGTAAAAAAAAAAAACAAAATAGTCAGATGAAAAGCATATTTTACTGCTGTAGACTTTCTACACTGGTGAGCAGTTCGATCTAAAGTGACATGTGATGGCCTTATATTTGCAGCATCATTATCCTGTTAAATCAACGTGTCTCTAAAACTTTCGAAGAGCTCAGAAGAGTCTTGTCCAACAGCACAATGTCCACAAGCTTCTCAAAGCTGACAAATAGTGTGTTATTTTTCTGCTCCACTACATCTTAAAGGCAATATTTTCATTTCTTACAGTGCAGATCTTATACTTGTATTGGTATATTTTCTATTTTGCTTCTGGTAATTTTACTTTTTAACCCATAAAGACCCAAACTTTCACTGACGACTAAAAGCATCGACTGATCTAAAATGTTTCATACCTGTTGATCCATTAATCCTAGCAATACGTGTAAATAATTGGTGTAAAATGCTGTTTCTCATCTTTTCATGGTCATCAGATATGACTCATTTGGAAGTTCAAAGGCTCTGTAGTTGCCGTGGAAACACCGTCATTTTCTATACCTGTAAAATCTATGAAGTTTAATAAATGACAGTAGAAGGAGACACTTGGTTTATGTTCAGTTAATGATAGATTTTACTAAAAAAATAAATAATTTTCTTCAGTTTCCTCTGTTTTTGATATAATGACCTTTAACTTTAATCTGAGCTTTTATGTACATCTACATAACCAGTAAATTAAATATAGAAGAAAATACCTGATTCATGCTTAAAAATGCAAAATACAGAGCATAATATTTGACTAAAGTGATAAATAGAGAACATTTCATTTTGAGAACTACCACAAAATTAGCACAGGGTCTTTATGAGTTAATATACATGGTTTTGTTTTGTTTGAACAGTAGTTTTGTTCTTGCTGCATCATACAATAATAAATAGTGCAAAAGTGTTGAGTTGGTGAATCCATTTGTAGTGTAAATCAAGATTCCCAGGTACTGTCTTCCTAAGCTACCCTGTCATGACCTCCTTCCACCCTATGCAACAGAAAATGTACACAAATAAAGTAGAAGAACCTTTGGAAACATCTGTCACAATTAAATACAGTGATATAAGAGAAAAACACTATCACTAGTCAATAGTTTGAGGACTATGAAGCAGGTATAGAATGTAAAATGACAGGTTATGATTATTCAAGGACAAATGAACTTATTATGACGTGTCAGCTCAGAGTAGAAACATACCCTGTCCAGACGATGAAGTCCGGATCTGGTAGAATATCCTTCATGGCGTAAATAGAGGAGTTGATCAGGTTCCATGGTGAGTCACAAGCGTAATCTCCAAATTCTCCTGCACTTGTTGCGGGTCGATTACCGCTTGATTCGCACACGAGTCCAGGGTTATCATCTAGTTTGTATGTTGGGTCCCAGTGCAGATCCGTAAGGTGCCAAAACTTTCCTGCCGTGCGTAATTGCGCATGTGAATCTGCCCATACGCTGTGACTTAAAGTACTGAGAAAATAATATTACTGTATATCAAATGTATTTTTTTTCTTCTTACCTGACAGGGCGAAGGTCTCCTTGAAAACTACACAGGTTATAAACAGTTTCACTACTGATATGCTCATGATGTGGAGCGAACTGCTGTATGTCCACCGGCAAGTGTCGGCTCTCCTGTTTTTATCCAGACGAGTCAACGTGTACGGGGTGTTTAAAGGAAAAGTAAGATAAGATAACATTGAGCTATTGGTGACGTGTCTGTAGTGGTTGAGCCATAAACTGCAAATGAGATATATTTTAAGTTTGATGACATCCTAGTGGGCATCTGATGCCAATTCAACATCAATATCTAACATCAAACCTGATATAAAATTGTCATATTGATGTGGAATTGACATCAGATGCCCACTGGGTACCTACTGAATGTTCTCAGTGATTTTGGTGTGACCCTAAACGCAGCACGTGATTATAACCATCTTAAGTAGCCTATCTAGTGAATGTTCTCAGTGATTTTGGTGTGACCCTGAACGCAGCACGTGATTATAACCATCTTAATGACTGGATAAGCATTTGGAAAAAAAATGTAGATTCATTCATTTCAACAAAAGAGCACATCAACAACATATTAGCAGAAACTAATAGCCTATAGTCTGGGCTGTTTGGGTGGGTCCATAAACTGGGACGCATGCAGTCCAGTCAGTGTATCAGAGCCGATCCCTCCCGAGCTATTTTTATAGGCACGGATTAGATCAGTGGCTACTTTTGTGTCAGTCTTTGCAGTGCTGGAGTGGTCAGATAGGGCATTCCCAGTGGACCGTACAGCTGTCAGGCCAGTCCAAAACACTGTCCAAATGTGACAGTAATGGTGAGACCATTAAGTCTGAAATAAACACGTTTGTACACTTGTAGTGCCCTTGCTTCTGGAAGGAAATAGATCATATAGATGCTTTAATCAGAGTGATCCCCCTCCAGAAGCTCTGAAGTTGATCAGTCCATGCAGCTCAACTTTACAAGTCTCTTCCGTTACAAAACGATAAGAAGAACCAGAGGAAGACAAGGGAATGGGAAATGGATATTAGAAAGAAACCAGGAGAGGCTGAAAAGGCCAGGGATAAATATGAGGCAAAAAATAAATATAAATATAAATATTTCAAAAGAAAGAGTTTTACAAGAGGATATAAAAAGACAACTCAAGGTAAAAAGAATGGTGTGTGCCAAGAATAAAAATACCATGGGTAATTTTAATGTTGAAGTCCAATATGATCACTAAACGATCACACATGTTTGTCTTGACAGTAATTTGAAGGGGAAAAAAACAACTATGAAACAACCACCGTGTGTATATATAGTAAAATACTCAAGTCATTCATTAAGTGCTTTTTGAAAACATACTCAGATTAGAAGTGATTCTACAAGAAACATAAATATTCGGAAGTTTGTCATAATTTGGACTCCAAAGACAAAGTTATATTAATATATACATTTCATTTAAAAACGATGAAACTGTTTTAAATGATCTTAGTTTACTTTTTGTGTTAAACTTTCTTATTTTAATAACAATTAAAACTGGTAGCCTATGTAACTATATCGTCTTTTTATTAATATTAGGCCTACCTAGCAAAACAAAACAGCAGAAACAGCAGAAATCAATAAGTCAATTCAGAATTTCACTTCAGAATACACAAATAACAAATAAAAACAACGAATCTGCTTTGTATAATGATGTTTTAAGGATACATGAATTCCCGACAGCACTTGAAGGCAGCATAACTTCACTAGTATATTCCCTCAATAATGTCTTTCAGGCGCATTCGATACTGCTCCCAACAAGCAGTGGCGAAAATTTCTGACAGATATTAGATTTAAAAAGTACAATTTAATTGTAGTTTGCTTTTGAACTGCCAAACTTTTCATAAAGTTTGGAGATGTTTTGTTCATAAGTGGGAATTAATGTCTGACAGACTAAAATCAGGGAGAAATTAATAAGCATTGAGTCCGGTACGCGGGACTTCTGCACGGAGCATGCGCACTACATTGAGTTTAGCGCGCGGGACTGTGTCACCAGGAACATCTCAGTGTGTCGGACTGTCTGTGTTGCTTCTGCTGTAAACGGTCAATAATCTGATTTTATTAGTTTAAATACAAGAAGTCGCCAATATGTGGAACCAAGGTGAGTAAATGTTCACACTGTTATGTTCTAAAAGTCGTGTGTTGTGCTCCTTTAGGGGGTTTGACCGCAGCTAACGTTAGCTTGACCAGTAAAAGTTGCCCCATTGTTTATTATACGGCTCAGATGTCAGAAGTAGCAAAACCCACTTGTTTGTGATACAAGAATAAACAGTTTGATCGGATTTGTTGTTTTGTGTGTGTATTTTCCAGGAGGATACAGTGAATCCAGTATGGGAGGAGGCTACACTCAGTCTCCAGGGGGGTTTGCATCACCTGCCCTGTCCCAGGGAGGAGAAAAGAAGGGGGTCAGTACTGACGTCTCCCATCAACATTAGTGTCATCATCATCTATTAGAACCATATTAAATGTGCAGACAAACTGGCAACATCTGTGACCACCAAGCATTACATCAATATCCTTCTATAATCTGTTATCATCAGTGTGAACATTTTATCAAATTATCCTAGGCTCACCTCTTCATACACTTTGACAAATATGTACTTTCACTGTAGTAAACCTGTGTTTTGCTTGCAGAGGACTCGTGCCACACAGATTATCCCCTGCACCGTGTCCCAGCTGATGTCTGCCTCCCAGGCCGATGAGGCATTCAGAGTAGGAGATGTAGAAGTTGCCCAGGTATGTTGATACAATATCGACTGCATGTTGCCACAACAAATGCTCTACATTGTCTAATACTAGTCATATTAGGGTTTTTTTGTAATTATTAGTTAATCTGTCAAGTGAAGTGCACATTTAATTTGAGTTTATTTTTATATGCTCATGGGCCTACACTTTTGTGCTAAAAACATTATCTATTCATCAGTTTTCTTGATCTTGCTTCTGTTCTCTCATAGGTCACTATTGTGGGTGTCATCAGAAGCACAGACAAATCCATGACCAATATCCAGTACAAGGTTGATGACATGACATGTGCTCCAATGGATGTGAAGCAGTGGGTTGACACAGAGGTCAGTGAGGGGTTACAGCATACATTGACAATATAAGGATATTGGACTGTTATCATGTGTAAATGTATCTAGACTGATGGCAGAACATCAAACATTGTGACTATTGAGTGGTGTAAGTAAAACTCAAAACCTTGACGGCCACACTGTCTGTGGTTTCCTGTTCAAGAGACATTCTTCACCCACATATGTGTTACTTTGTGGGCTCACCTGCATATTTGAAATAGTTATCAGAATACCAGACCATGCTTTGTTTCTCGTCAGCGTTGTAGTCCCATTCCCACATTCATATATCAGTATTAATCTGATACAGACATTAAATAGACAGTAAACAGGCCATGCTTTTAAAAATGTGTTTCCTGACCTGTAAACTGTGTAACAACTAATGGGACTCCAGTGTGATGAAATGCATCAGTGCTGGTGTAAATGTCACGGTAACAATAACTCCACATGCTACTTCTTGTTTTAAAATCATCAAGCTGGGGCTGAATGTTAACACAGGACATGAAATTAACAGCGTGAAAAAAGGTTCCCACAGTGGTTGTGACTAAAGTTGTACATTTAAGTTGTCACATCACTAGAAAAAAATGGATAGAGCTGTGTCAATATTTTATTTATTCATATTAACTATTGTAGGAGGTTTTCTGCTGCTGCCTTTGACAGTGTATAACTTAAGTAATGAAAGAACACTCACTTTGGTTGGTGTAGGACCCTGGTGTGGACAGCACTGTCTTGCCTCCTGGCACCTACGTCAAAGTCTCTGGAAATCTGCGCTCCTTTCAGGTGAGTTTGTTGTTCTTAATCCTTTTTGCATTACGCTATGTAACTTTTAGACCAAGTGGTTGGCAGATAGATTCAGTGAAAACTTTAAAGAGTTGTTTTAAATGTGTTCTTCTGTACCATTTGTGAAGAAGTAATATACTGAGTAAACTGAGCAACAAGACTTCACAGAATCCCTGAAGCATATGAATTCAGCATATATTTGAGCTGATAAGTCTTTATTTCCTGTGTGAACTTTGAGAATAATTTTCTGTCTTTGTTTTCCTGTTTCAGAGCCACAGGTCTGTGGTCGCATTCAGCGTCAGGCCCCTTGAGGACATGAATGAAATCACGTCGCATATGCTGGAGGTTGTCCAAGCACACATGGCACTCGGCAAACCTCAGAGCATGGTGAGAACGTATATAAGCTTTAACTCACTACTCACTGTGATCGCTACTTTTTTTTTTATATCACTACTTTTCTTTTAAAAAATACTGATAAGAAACATCTAAGAATCCATGTGCCCTCACTTGTTAGTGATCATCTAATAAAAACACATTGTGTAATTTCATCACGCTTAAGAAACTTTAAAGTCATAAAAACAAGAAATCACTTGTTAATTGGTTAATTAAATGTGCTGAAGATGGTGGTTAATGTCAGTATTATCTGTGTACGTATACCTGATTGTTAGCATTTGACAACTTATTGTAAATGCCTTTAACTAAGGGTGCATTAATTGTAAAGTTCTTGACCAGTACTTTGTTTATTTGGTTTTTGTGTCCTTTATTGCCCATATCACCAAGAAGTCTTCATTATACAGTAACAATAAAAAATAGAATAAGAATAAATAGGTTTAATAGTCTCTCATTAGCTGTTTTCAGACCGACAGAGAAACGTGCCGGTTTCCAAACCTAATCTTGAACCAGCCAACATGTTCATACCGAAAATCAGAGAGTTCAGGAACCCAAAAATTTGTTCCCGACAGGCACCAAGTAAATCTTGGTTTTTCTATGCAAACTGTGACGACGTGACTGGATGTCACCAGGTTTATTTTTGTCTGCCTGCTGAGGTTACATCTCTGGATTCGGCGTCTTCTTTTCCACAGCAGATGTCGTAGCATGGTCTTGGTGCAGATAAATAATGATTAAGAATGCAGATGCTCACAGGTAGCCAATGATGCAATCCAGAGCACTGTGTTGTTATTTTCTCTGCCATGTACACATCCACTTTCATATATCCTTCCCTTTTTCTTTTTTTCTTTTTTTTTTTTTTGGTGGTGAAACAGCCCCCTCTGTTGATGATGTGTCATGGGCTCACATAATGGGATGAACAGGGGCCAGCGTTTCGCTAACTGGTGCTGGAACCGGCTCCAATACTGAGCTGGCCGGACTGAAAACACTTTCAGTGGAAATTCCATATTTCTGTTATTTTGTACAGACACAGAGGCACATATCCACACACATGCACAAATAGGACCAATTTCCACTCGATGTGTAGGAAGGTGTCGGAGTGAGTGCCTTAGCAGTGAACTGGCATCTTTGCAGCTACCAGTCCACATGCACTTGTCTGGGATGGGACTTGAACGGGTAACCCTCCAGTTCCCAAGCCAAGTCTCTAATAGTTTCATAAGTTTTTCAGTCCTTCATCACAATATCCTTAAATGAACACAGGCTCATGTATACATATTTATGAAAAAACCCTTTAATATAACATGACAGATAAATATCTGCTGCTGCCATTGGCTTAAGACACATCCTATACACTGATATTAGCAAACGGATCAGCGTATCCTTAGGCTTTACAGTAATAAAACTTGATGTTATATCCTTTTTTTTTTTAACTTGTCCTGTTCAGCAATTTGACCTCCAATATGACTGTACTGGTGCCATGAGCTGCTCGACAGTTTTGATCTAAGAGGGTTTTGAACCTTTGATCAATTACTGTACAGATGTTACCAGATGGGAGAACAGGAGGTTATACACAAACAAACATTAGACCCTGAAAGAAACAAACAAAACCAGGTGAAAACTGAACAGTAACAACAACAAGACCATCAGTGAATTGAAAAACAGAATAGTCCAATATCAAAATAACTAGAAGCAAACAAGTGAGGAAACAAAAACAGCAACAGAGGAACATTGGTGACAGTCTTGCACATTTAACATCTCACTTATCTCAGGCAGTTCTGCACATGTTGTATGCCATTTACCTCTGGCAGTTTGCGCAATTACCCAGATATTGCACATTTATGTAAATATGTATTTTTTTTGTAATAATAGTTCATATTTTTTATGCTCTTTTTCTTATGCATGACATTTTTTAAGTGCCCCTTTATTTTGGTCGTTGTAATTTCCTAGTTAAATTATTCTATCAAATTTTTTATACTTATCTTAAATTCTTGTGGCATTCAGTGTGGACAGCAAAGTAAGATTTTCATTGTACAGGGAAAACTGTTTCTTTACTGTACACATGACAATAAACATTTTGAATCTTTGAAGCAAAATTACTCAAAAGCAGTATAACCTGACAATAACAACAATCAAGTTTGAGTGTGTCTGGATGCATGTTTGAGCGTGTGTGCATGTATGGATGTTATTTTTGTTTGTCGGAAATATGTCAGTTCAACTTTGTTGTGCTTCTCTTTTAGTCCAACACTGGCGGAGCACTGAACATTAACACCACACCCATGTCACGGCCAGGCATGGGGAACATGGGAGGCATGGGAGGGAGCTACACAGGTGCAAACGACATGGTCAACAATGGTTTAAGCGCAAATCAGAATCAGGTGAGTGTCCTTGGATATAACCTGAAGAACTGATCCATGCCTTCAGCGACATTGAGCCCATTACGTGCAGGTCATGTTTTGTTATTGATGGAGTCTTTGATTGTATTGTAAAGAATTCTAATGCAAGGAATAAAATGTCTTGCTTGTGAGCTTTTGTAAATAGTTTGCAAAAAAAAAAAACGTACAACAAGGTCTCTGCCACTTAATGTAGATGACATTAACTATATAAAAGTAGTTTGAGAAGCCTCAACCATTACTTTCACATATGTCACATGTCATGTATGTCACTTCTGCATACATTCCAGACTCCAGTTTACAGGAAAATGGCTTTCACAGAAAGTGAAGTCACTGTTGAAGAAAGAGAAGTTGCTAAAGTTAAAGTGAAGAAGTGTGTATTTCTTGGCAAGTATGATAACCAATGTACTTTGCATGTGTTTTGTCACATAAGGTGCTGAGTTTGATAAGGAGCTGCCCAGACCCACAGGGGATCAGCATTCAGGACCTGAAGCAGAGGCTCAGCGGCATCAGTATCTCTGTCATCAAGTAAGACGAGCTCTGCGTCAAACGGAAAACACATACACACAAAAAAAAAAAAATATATATATATATATGTGTGTGTGTGTGTGTGTACAGTATATGTGTTAAATAACCATTCTCCCGAAGTTAGAACTTGAAATATTCATAATAGGATGGCATCAGTTTCAGAGTTACAGAAACTTCACAATTTTATCCAGTCAAAACCACCATGAGTCATTATGCTTTATAACTCTTTTTAAATTGATTTACTTCCTCAAACGTATAGCTAAAAATATACCAAAAAAAATCGTCCCTAATAGCATAAAGCGTTATCAGTCATCACAAATGTTTAATGCGTGCCTTTTCAGATGTGCCCACATCTTTATTTTAAGCGTAAGAAACCTTTTGCAACTTCTGCCCTTGTAAAAATGTTTCGTATTTCATAATGTTAAATTCTGCTAGATTTATAAATTCTTACATAATGGGAATGATAGATTTTATTTCGAACATACGTAGGAATAAAGGATGAAGGTGACCAAAAGGCAAAAAGAAATTACCAACTTAAACAGAACACTAATATATTGAAGGAAATGAATTAACCAAAAAAAAGGAAAGGAAAAAAAGAAGTCACACAATGTATAACTATTTCATTGTGGCTCTTTAACAACACTTTACATCCAAAAATGAGTAGGAAGAAGCCAAGCTTGTAAGTTTTTAAATATATATTTGACATAGTTGGCAACCAGACTGTCAAATAACGACATTGTATATATTTATTGTGCATTTTCCTGGTTGACTGGTACCTAGATCACCAGGTAAACATAAGGCAAGGCAAGTTTAGTTATACAACACACTTACAGATACAATAAAGGGCCGAACAAGTCTCAAGTAGCTGCCATACTGCACACTGAAAACATTAAAAACAACAAAAAAACATTAAAATAAAATAAGAAATAACAATGTAGCTGTAGAAAGAAACAGACTTTAAAAGAGTTGAAATTAGATATGGTGTAATCACATTTGCAAGAAGTTTACACATCTTTTATAAAACAGCGCTGCAAAAATCCCATTCATTTGTCTCTTTGCATTTTGACAGACAAGCAGTAGAATTCCTCAGCAACGAAGGACACATCTTTTCCACCATCGACGAAGACCACTACAAATCAACTGACAACGACGACTAGACACCGCACGGCCTCACCGTTACGTGACGGTCTTTACCATTTAATGTATCTGTAGTCCTTCCGTGTTGAGGCGCAGTGGTTAAAGAACACAAGAATAAAGTTTGGTGACAGCTCTTGGTTCACACATCCTGTATTAGTGATGCCACATCTGCTACTTTAACAGACGTGTAACTAAAGCTGTTGAGGAAGCTGTTGTCTGCCTTTTATACTGTTATTCTGTTTTCCACTAAATGTTGTAAAGCATTTAGTAATTTGACACCTTTAGAAAAGAGTACTTGATTTATTTTTTGTGTATGTGGTTGCCAAAATAAAATAGATACTGATCAATGCTTGTTCTAGTAATTTGGTAGTGTTTTTATATTTTCATAATCTAATAATGATATTAATAATGTTATAATAATAATGATAATAATAATGTCTAAAAATGTTGAATTTGTTGGCCCATTTGACACGCTCAGTGGAAATGATTAGCACGTTTTAATCATTTACACAATATCTAATAACAAAAATCAAGGAACTTTTTGATAAATTTACCACGATGTAGAAACATGAAACACTTCTGTATTAAGGATATTTGATCATTTGTTCAAGCTGACGTTTCATCTACATTTCATACATGTACACACTCTAAAGTTCATCTTGCTGCCAACAGCAAAAAGGAAATGAAACATGAATAAACCCAAGGTTTCCAAAAGTGTTCTCACAGTTTTCTTCATGACAACACATCTATAAAAAATACATGTCAATTAAGTCATGGGAAAGTAAGCAACACTTATAGCTTAGAAAAAACAGGTTTTACACCCCTGCAAAACATTTCTGTTTTATTTATTAATGACTAAAGCCCCATAAATCAACAAAAATATACAAGAGTGATACATTATTTTGTTCATTTGGAAACATTCCACAGTGTAACACAACAGCTTTTAAAGCACAAGTAAAGGATATGATATATGTAAAACATTTTAGGATTAGTTTGCTGTGATGTATTTTGAGTTTCTGCGAGTTTGAAACAAAAAACTGAGCTAGGGTCGGCAGAAATTGTTTTCATCTTTGAGGTTAACGCCATCTTTGAGACGCACCTTTTTCACAATTTTCTTATAAACAGTATTTTAGGGGGTTCACAAACAGTTAATTCCTGCACAATATGAGTCAACGCAGTGTTTGAACCTTATACTTGGGCTTCACACCTTCTGTCTGCATCTTCCAACTTAGTTTGTATAAAATAAAATCAAAACAAGTCAGTCTCTGAAGTATAAATACCATACAAATGAATACTTTCCTCAACCAGTTTGAACACAGCAGAATAATACAAGTAGTTCTAGTTAGAAATCTGTCTTAGTTAAGTCAGGAGTGTCAGACGCATTTTCTTTCAGGAACCACATTCAGCCCATTTTGACCTCAACTGGGCCGGACCAGTAAAATAATAGTATAATAGCCTATAAATAATGACAAATTCAAGTTTTTCTCTTTGTTGTAGCGCAATAAAAACAGTAAATTATGAAAATATTTACATTTACAAACTATCCTTCCACAAAAAATGTAAATAACCTGAAAAAATTGAAATTTTGTAAGAAAAATAAGTGATTTTAACAATATTATGTCTCAGCTTACAGATCACAGTGGATCTACAAATGCACCAAACCTTTAGTAACGGACAGAATATTGTTCAAAATGCATCTAATTTTCTTTAGACATTTCAGGTTGTTGATATTCATTCAGGTTATTCACATTTTATTGCGGAAGGATATTTTGTAAATGTAATATTTTCATAGTGTAATGTTATTTTTTCCACGTTAAACCAAGAAGACAATTTGCAGTTGTTATTTATAGATTGTTATGCTATTATTTTACTTGAGGTCATATTGGGCTGCATGTGGTTCTGGAACTAAAACAAGTTTGACACCCAAAACTGTTTATATCTTTTTGCACTTCCCAAATTCATCATACGGGCCAGATTGGAATGTTTTGCTGGCCTGTTTTGGCCCACAGTCTGCATGTTTGACAGCCCTGAGTTAAGTATTTACCGTAAATTAGAATGTACAAAACAAGTAAAATTGTTCAAATACCCACTAAATGTGACCAAGCCTCCCATTACATCAGTGCTATGTATTTAAACACAGGCTTCCTGACTGTCTACTGTCTATTTACAAAACAACAGAGCCTTTACAGTTCACAAGCAATGCCAAAGTTCCTCAAATAATTGAAATGAAAAATCAAGCATGATAAAAAAAAATCAGAATAAATTCTCAGTTTGAAAATAAGTCTCTTGTGTGAAGATTTTATAGCTTCAACAGTTTTCACTGTAACAGCAAACAATGCTACACCTCAGTGCAACTGCATTTAATGTACTCAAAGCAGCACCACTTTAAACCACAATACACTGGTTTCTTCGCCACTTTCAGCATCAACCTCCTATGTGTGATGTAGTAGTCACAATAGATCTGAAGTTTTAGTAGAAAGCCACATTCTCTTGTGCTTTCCTCACCATTTCACTCAAATCTTCATTAATGTCTTCATAGTCGTGGTCGCTGTCCACGTCCGCGGAGGCATCCCAGAAAGACCCTGAAGAAAAAAGATCAAATAATTATTGAAAAAATAGAATAGTGTAACGACGATCAGCATGGAGTCGTAAACATTTTATAAACAAGTGCATTGAAGCAACCAATCACCACATGTGTATTACTGTAATTTTATGGAATTTGTTTAGTTTGACAAATATTTGAAAAATATTGATTTGGAAAAGTTGAAGTCTGTGCTCAAGCAACAATGAAAACATCCAGGATCTGAAAAAGCCTGCTGTTCCTGTGCAAAGCTAAATAAACCACAGATCATTAATATCATTCATTCATTTATTCATTTTCTGAACCTGCTTTATCCTCACTAGGGTCATGGGGGTCACTGGTGCTTGTCCCAGCTACTTATGGGTGAAGGTGGGGTTCACCCTGGACATGTCACCGGTTCATGGCTGCTCTGACATATAGAGACAAACAATCACTCTCACATTCACACCTATAGTAAACTATTATACCGCTGCAATTTAAAGTAATAAAGAATAGGACCAAGGGTAAAGGAGTCCAACAGCAGATATTAAATAACATTTGTTTGACCATTCAAGGTCACTCAAGGTCAAAGCTCATGGCACCAAATGAAAGCCCTTATGTGTCTTCCTATCTATTGCCAATAATAATTATATCGATGTCTTCAACTGTTTTTAAGTTAGAGCGCTTTGAAATGTGTCCCATTATAAACCAATGGGGTTTTTTCAAATGTGAAAAATTCATTAAAAGAATTAAAAATCAATATTTCCCAATTTTTTTTAACAGAGTTGATAGACCTAACCCCAAAGATGCTCCACAACAAATATGAAATCATTGTAAAAGATGGTTTCAGAAAAGAAGATTCTTTAAAAAATTATTTACTGATGACGGATGAACGCCAACTGATATCAATAGTCCATCAACAATATACTAAAAATAAATTTGAATTGAGCTTTAATATGCTTCCGTTTTCAGTGTCAGCAGTAGAACCAAAACCATTCGACATTCTCAGTGTTCCTGTCTGTTTTGATGATGTTGGTGTTGTCCTTCAAATGGACACACCAAAAGACTGTCCAGTGGGGTCGTCTTTTCTAGATATTACTGTCCCATCCATTAAGGTTGAAATCAGTCTTGATGTTGGGAAATAACTGATAATTCCTTTCAAATACATAGAAACTCACACTGACAAACATTTAAATATGCAGTACATTCTGGATCTTCGGTGAAAAAAGGTCGTCGGGTAACATACCACAAGCACTACTATAGGGAAGTTGAAAAAGTCTGACTAATGCTGGGTTTGGTTCTTTCTATCAGATTTGTTGCCAATTTGAAAACTCTTATTCCTTTTGCCTGCATGGGTTAACGCTGTGTGACACAGGAAGAAGAGGGTATCACCTTTTTTCTTTGAGTCCTCCATCTTCACATAGGTGTTTGGCAGAGCTTTGTGATACTTCCCATCAGCGGTTGTGTGTTTACGAGGTACGATTGGAGGAAGTTCACCATCTGATGTAGCCTGCACATTAAAAGGAAGTATAGAAAAAAAAGTGTAATTAAACAATTGACTTCTTTATCAGAGCAAAAATCTAAGTGTGTTCACATTGTGCAGTCTGATGAGTCTGACTGATATGTGTGCATTTCATGAAAATATGTATGTACTTACAGGAGGTGGGGGTGCCGGGGGCCTTTTTTTGCTATTTAAAGTCAATTCGCCTAACTCTTTTGTTGGGATGCTCTTATCCGATCGATGTTTTGATTTCTCTGCCTTGGATGATCTCTTTTTGGAGGGTTTAGACTTTTTGGGAACTGTTGAAGTTGACAGGTTCCTCTTCGGTGGCCGAGGTGGAGGAGCTCCATCTGAATTCCCCGTCTTACGGAACTCATAGAAGAACATATCTGTCACCTCTGTAACTGAATTCACTCGAAGCTTTGGTGGTTGACCGGCCGACCACGGCAGAGGGTCTTTGGTAAAGGAGACAGACATGGGGAGCCACTGGGTTGGGATCTCAAAACACTGATCAGGACTGTTGGTAAAGCTTGCTTGGATGGTTGGTTCCACCATGGCGCCCTCTATTCTGAGACACGGAAACCCAACAAGTGGATCGTTCTCAAGTTCAGCATCACGGGTCATGACTTTAACATCCAGTGGTAAACTAAACTTATTCCCCAACTCCTTGAGTTTGTACTTCTTCTTGCTATCAGCGAGTACTTCCACAAAGTGACCCTGCATGTACAAAGGTAAGTGAATTTCCTCCTTCTCACCCTCTTGGACAGCTTCTTTCTCATCATCCTCATCATCATCATCTTCTTCATCAGCCTCTGGGATGCGATGGCAGAAAAGTGCCTCGACAGTCTGCTTCTCTTTGTCGCTGCTTCCACATGGCAGCTCCATCCTTTCACACCGAATGACCTCCAGCTGTTCCCCAACGCTGAGCGCAGGCAGGCCTTCCTCCTCAATTTCCTCACAGTTCCTCGTTACGCTGACTTTCAGGCCTGGTACACTGATGGAAGCCACATACATCTCATACACCGAGTTGAACTCTCTGGGCCGCCTCCGGAATTTACCACCATACTCCTCAGAAACCAGGAAGTACTGCTGCACCTTGCGGCCCTTTAAGCTGGATATTAAGACCAGGGGTGAGGTTCCTTTCCTATGGAAAACCAGGTGAGTGTGTTTTATAAGTTCTGGCAGCCAGCTGCACTTAAACATGGACCGACTCTCTGGACTTTCCAGTATCTCCACTACTGCAGGGAAGGATTCATCTGGCTGTGAGAGGACCTCAGTGAGACTGAAGGGAGTGACAAAATCCACATCCTTGCAAACATTGGAGACGTCTATTACATCCACTTCTAAGCTGGAAGGAAACCTCAAAATGTTCTTCCTCACTGTACAAAAAGAAAAGAAAATATAGCTGAGGCATTCAAGAAAATTAAGTGAACTGAAAGTACTAGATGTAGGGCAACGTGCAAATAATTACACATTACATTGTATTACACACACACACACACACACACACACACACACACACACACACACACACACACACACACACACACACACACACAAACAATATAAAACTAATAGTTAACCAATAATGATTTGGCCTGATTTGACCATACTTGGACAAATGGGGAAGAACTGCAAGAATCCAGGGGGTCAGGGGTAAGCTGATGCTAATCAGCATCTTACTGACTTGGTAAAACAGTTATTTTCATCCATTAGTGCATACAAAAGGCATTTTACGGAAAACAGAACAAAAACTGCAGTCTGTCAGGAAAATATGAAATTCTATTCAGTAAACCAAAACGCAGTCCAGTAAATGAATGAGTGTCCATTCAGTCATTAAAAGCCCAACGTGGCAGATATCAAAGCCTATTTAATCTGAGATCTGCTTAACATCAGAAAAATTGAGAGATGAGGGTCCAAATAGAATGTATGAGGCTGGAATGACTCCTGGAAAAAAGTTGCTGTCAGTGGTATTACAACTTTTGCATTACATTTTGAGAAAAGTAAGTTGGTTAAAGTTCACATTTTTTATGAATTTTTAACATCTTTTTTTTCCCATTTACTTACAATGGCTGAAATGTATCTATGCTGTCTATGTCTATGCTTACTTCAGCACACGCATAGACATGATGACATCAGCTGCATGGATGCCAAAATAAGCTACAATATGTGTAAGGGGCGGGGTTTGTTGTGCCTGGAACCACTTGTTACAGTGAATGTTTTCATTGACGGTTCTGATCTTTCTAGCTAAGATGATAGTTTCTCCATTCCACATTAAGTCAGTCACAGTAACATTAACTCTGGATGCCATCTGCTGCAAAACATAAAAAAAATATGACAATGCAACATAATCTTCTTCATAGAGGCCCCTCCCTCTGCAGACAAATATAACTCGTTATAAAATAATCAATACACAATGGTCCTTATTTCCCAATGATTATACACCAGAACCACTATTATGAATGTTATATTCCATTCCTATGATTAGATCCTCCTAAATTCCACTAAATATTACACATCAAGGACACATTTAAGAGTTAGGGATATATTTGAGTCATGAAGCACTAATGAAGGCCAGTGCTTGTATTTTATATTTCATCTGATATGCTATGCACAAAAACCTGAAAATGTTTCCTTTCCGATTAATACAAATATGTACATTTTGGTCATAAGCTTCTTTTTAGGGTTCAGTTAAAAGAGTGGCGTTAGGGTTAATTGTAAAAAAAAAAAAAAAAGTAGGAAGGAAGGTTATTCTCACAGTTCATGATGGCTTGGACCTGGTACACTGGAGTGAGCACAAGTGGTTTTTCACTTTTAGTTTTGTTGATGAAGCGAAACCTTCGGCTCCTTAGGCAGGAAGACGACATGATCTCCCGTAGGGTGAAACACTCCTCGCTCTCACACTCATAGAACTCCCCTCTGGTGGACAAAGGGATGCACACTTCAGCTGAGGCTTCCTGATGCCCTTGAACATGGCAGCGTACGTGACCCTCCTTGCCCTCAGGCTGCTCAGTGGAGAGCACAGTCAAGGCTCTCCCGCTACCCAGGGTGAAATTGTCAAAAGTCATCTTGGTACGACTGTTGAAAGTGAAGGGAAGGCAGGACTCCAGGCCCACGGGTCTGAGTTTCAACATCTCCTCCACTGTATTGTACGGCATCTCCTCTGGAACAACCTTGAACAACCCTGAGAAACAGTGACAAGTGTAAATGGTCCGTGGCACAGCAAACTCAGAAGTAACTGTGTTTATAATTCGACATACCTGTGTGGGTAATCGGCAGGTCAAACTTCTCATTATTGCTAATGTCTTCGCAGCAGACCGACTGGAGCTCTATACCAATAACTTTAATAAGATCTCCAGTGGAAAAGCACACTTCGCTCCCTGACAGTTCATATATAGACCCTGAAACAGAAAGCAAGAAATTGGAATAAAACAAACGAAAAAAAAGGCAAAATAAATCAAGGTCTAAGCATACTTTCTCTACATGACACATAATAATGTAAATATGGAATATATCTCTTACAATCATTTGCAAAATAGATCTGTTTTGTGATATGATGCAGGGTTAAAGGAAAGCCAAAATTGAATGCAGAGAAGACAAACATATACACCCATAAAATGAAGAAATACTGTATTTTAAGTTAACTACAGAACTATTAAAGGCATGTGTGTAATGAATATAAGATTACTGTAAGTATTAAATAGATGTTCTAGTACCACTGTATCATATATTTCTTTGAGAATTTGTGCCGTATAAAGTAGCATAAAATGAACATACTCAAGTAAAAAATGTCAAATTTAAGCAGAATGGAGTTTCTTAGTTATATTACTCCACTGATAGAAAACAATTTAAACTGTACACCCAAAAACCCCAAAAAAAGGAGATTTGTAGTGACCTTATCATTTATCAACTGATCAAATCTCTTCATCTACAATCACAGTTTCAATTGTCTATGAATATATATATATATAAAGAAAACAATAGTAACATAAAACACCAACCTTGGAAGTACACTCCAGAGCAAACCTGCAGAATTTTGGGCAAACAAGTGTTGTCCAACGATGCAATAAGCTGTTGAAGCGGCAAAGCAGTTGTGTCTGCCATCACTGCTGCCTCAGTCGATGTGAAAATGAAGGCAGGCAGCAAATGGCAAATGCAGCATATGAGGGTTGCTTTGTCAGTCTAAAACCACAAGAGTAAATGAGGAAGTTACAGGAGCTGTTTGCACATTGCTTGCATTCATAGAGAGAAAAAAAAAAAAGCGAGTTAGACTAAGGGCTGTTCAAGACAAAGGTTTAACTATTACTGTATTATTACATATCTATTATGTATTTATGAGCGACAAAAACACAACTTATTCTAAAAAGGGAAGAGTAGATAAGCAAATATTTAATAAAATATACAATACAATACAATATAAATATAAATATACATGTAAAAACTGCACATCGTGTGTCATTAACACATAAAATTGCTGATAGATGTCATATGGCATTAGAAATCAATAAAATCAGCATTCTTTAAGAGGACTAACAGAACAATACTAGATGGTTATTTTGACAAATTGCTTCATTATTTGTCTTTTATTAAGTCTGTGAACCGGAGCATGCCAGTATTTGACAGTGTACTGAACATGATTGACTATCTTACCCCAGTCTCTTATGGAACAGACGTCTTATTGAGTGTACTATTAGTCTTAGAGTTCACCTTATTGTCATTGGGGGTTTCATACACATCCTCTGCACTTAAATAGCACCACTTCCTTCTGCTGTTCATTTTTACCGTGAAATAAAAAGGGCTTCCTCCCACTTCTGTGATATGACAAGACGGCCCCCTCGAAGTATCTATCAAAGCCCACAACATTTTCCAGACAGGCAACAGTGACATCAGCCTGGTCTACTGGTTCACACCTTGATAATTAACAGAAGTGAAGTTTAAGTTTTCTTTCTACCTCTATGAAGGAGTCCACTTTGTTGGTGCTGGAAAAAGAATAAGAAGTAAATCTACATCTGAGTGATCCCAAAATCAGTCAATACATTGCTGGATCTTTGCATTTTCAGGTGATATGTTATCTATGCTGGAAGGTTTACTTTTACTCAAGTCCTGTTATTTGAATATTTGAGCAACTTGTAGACTACTTTGCTTCTATTTCGATTATTTCAGTCTATTCTTGTACCTTTTACTTAACTACCTTTGTTTGAAAGTGTTATGTAGTGCCGTATCAGGTTATGATTTTCCATCCCTTTTTAGTCCACATCTCAAAATGTGTTGATTTACAACATAAATGAGAGAACTGAAGACTGTAGTGATTGAAATTCTGTTACTATTTTATGTTATTTTAAAGTAAGCTCTTTAAAAACACTCAGATCTGATAGATCATCATCACAAAGCTGAAAACAGGGCTTTTTCTGAGTTCATGAAAAATTGACTTTTTAGAAATTCCTTTAAAAATACATGTGTTTCATCCACATATTCTTATGAGAATGGAGAAGTCATGCAACAGGAAATTGCCAGTTATACTCAGTTACGTGGTTCCATTGATAGTGACGTTAGAACCAAAAACAAAATAATCCAAAAGCCAGTAATGATGAGTCTCTAAGACACTAAAAGTCATGAGAAGGGGTCGTAACATTATAGCTACTCATTTGTTGACATATGCATTTAATCTTCTATTATTCTATTAAGGTTTGTGTGAGATTCTGTTCCATAAACAAAGGCTGACTTCAAGAGCCTACATGCATATGATGATCTTACAAAGCAGTGGTTCCAAAACTTTTTAAACCCAAAACCACAAAAAATAAATCTGTTCTCTCCTCAGGATCCATATTTATAAAATCTTATCAAGACTTACCATAGGTCAGGATTTATATTAACCCTTCCATTGCCAAAATACTCTCTAAAAGTACCGTTCATAAATTTAGTTTTTGATATCTTTTAAGCTGATTTTATCTTATTACATCAGTTGCTTGTCTTACATAATTGTAATCTACACTCTTTGACTTTGTTTCTGGCTTGGTGTGTCTTTTATATTATTTTCATTTTGTTATGTCAGGTCCACCTTGTATGTTGTCCGTTTCTTTTTTTTTGTTGTTGCTTTTATCGGGTTACATACATTTATCTGATGTGTCTTGTTTCAGCATTTTCATTTTGTTGCATTTTATGTAATTTTAATCTTGTCTTTTACACTTGAAACCTCTCCTCTACATGTTACGTGTCTTTAACTGTTGTTTATACAGTGTTATAGTTTATGACACACTGCTTTAGAGTATTAGTTCCAATGAGGTCAATTTTAAACATCTATAGCAATAAAATGTACCAGGTAGAAAAAAAAAAACACAAGTGAGAGTGAAATATAAAGGAAAATAAGACATTTGATATTTATATTTTATATACTTGTAGCATTTTCAGCATGGTCTTTGCACTTTTATATAAGTAAAGAATGCTTTTTCCTGTACTGTCACTTGACAATGAACATGTAAGAACTCCTGTCACATATTTGAGCCTAATGTCCCCTTGTGGTTCTCAAGCATAATTAAATTGTTTTGTATATTAACATTTCTCTCTGTGTGTAGGATAATAGGAGTACCAATATAGTGGTTTTATATTTGAGAAAAGTTCATGGATAAAAAAAATAATAAAAAAAAATAAAATAAAAAAATTCTGGGATTGATTGGTATAAAAAAAGTGTAGCACTAGTGAAACTGGAAAAAACTACAATCCCCAGTATCCCAAATCGACGATTACCCATCATGCATTACGGCTTTGAGAAGATGAGGGAAGATGGCGAGTAAAACAAGCAAACAAGAGAGTGCTCCTCCTTTTGATTGTCCATCATGGTGAGAAAATGCACCAATTAAAGTAGCAGCGGGGTGAAGTTAGTGCAGATTCAGATGTATAGGATTAGTTAGACGTCCACATATTTGTTTTCCTTCCTTTTAATCCATGAGGATCTTGGGGCTACAGCTAACGTTAGCATCGTAGCACGCTAGCAGTCTGGACGTTTTTACAAATGGTGTTGGGAAGTGTATACCGGGTGTTTTTTATGTTTAATAGCAAAAATGACGTCTATAATAAGGGTTCGAGAATTGATAAAGAGGGGATATATTGCAGCTTTAGTATCCAGTCATAAGTTAAAGGCATTCTTGTTCTTGCTGTTGGTGGCGACCTATATATTCGCATGAGATGCAGAGGTCGAAACACTCCCCTTCATTGAAACATCGCTAACCATTAGATCAGATACGAGGCTTGTACAATTACTTCATATTTCTCCATAGCATTGGTGGAATTGATACTGTTAAAAATGTTATTGTTTTCAACTGTTCTCTTTCAGGGCAGGCAAGCCACCCCCGGGGCTCCATCTAGACGTAATGAAGGGAGACAAGCTGATAGAGGTAACCGGAAGATACTGGGAATGTCTTCAATATAGATAATTTATGCACGCGTTCAAGCATGAAACGGCTAATGTTGTGTGAGATTAGGAAACTGAACAGCACCAGATACGAGCCTGACAGTCTAGTGATGTCTCCTCATGGCTGCTCGGCTTCAAACGGTGCTATAACAACATGCAGCCCTGAGATTTAAGCTTTTCAGTGGAAAGAAACACTGTTGGGTTATGGCTCAGAGGCACAGATGTAGACCAGACACATCTGTATTTGCATCAGCTGTATGAATTACCACCATGTACTTAAACTGTCTCTTTTATAGAAACTGATCATAGATGAAAAAAAGTACTACTTGTTTGGGAGGAACCCAGACTGGTGTGATTTCACCATAGATCATCAGTCCTGCTCCCGGGTCCATGCTGCCCTGGTCTACCACAAACACCTGAAAAGGGTCTTCCTCATAGATCTCAACAGCAGTAAGATGCCTTTCACATTTACATTTGTATTGTTGTTGTTGAAGCCGTAGTCCTCAAGGGTTTGAAATAATTTCCCAAACTATTAGTGTGTACATTTTAATAGAGGTGCAACGGTACAGGTAGGTAGGTACACGGTTAGGTCAGTACCTCAGTTTTTGGCCGTGGTTTTGGTTCAGTCTTGGTATGTGTCCTGTGTATAAAGATAATAGTTTTTTTTCCTCCCAAAATTATGTTTTTATTTTGCTTGTCACCAAAACCTGAATTTCACAGTAGGAACAAATTATATCACTGTACTGAATAAAATAACACTTTGTGTACTGAACAATTGAACCCTTTCTTATTCCTTGACTACTTGTTTACAGTCATGTAAAAAACAGGCACGTGCACACATAAGGCCCAAAAAGGGATCTAAAAAGAAAAAATAATTCCTGTTCTGCATTTGTATGTAAAAGAAAACAGTGGTATAAAACACCACGGTTATCTACCATACGTTTTTTTCTTGTAATAGCATGTCACAGTACTGTATGTGTGTCAGAGTCCTGCACCGGGTCGGTACTGTGTAAACAATATGTTTAATCACATGTGGGGGTGTGGTTTGCAGGTCTAATTTGCGCAGTTATGGGTTTGGAAATGTGGTAGACTTGCGCAGGACTCTGTGTGTTGAGTCTAAAGCCACTTTTCTGTCGGCTGTCTCTCACTGAGGGGCGGGGCTTCCTCACGCTGTGTGCTCACACACTCAGTGGCCTGTAAAGCAGTAAAGCACCAACGCAAAATCAATTGCAAAACTGAAATCCCGCGGTCCATAAGGGCGGATTGTCCTGTACTGGGTGAACCGAACTGTACATGGTTTTCCTGAGTACCATTGCATCCCTACATTTTAATGAGTTCCTTTATATTTTTGCTAACTGTATGTCACATTACATGTTTTTGTATTTGGAACACAGAGTTTCTTTTAAAAGCTGTGACTTGGTCTTCAACGTTTATACTGGGAGACTACAAAAATGACCTGAATATGAAGTCAGTGTTATATTTCTATAGTTACATCAACTTCGGGGTCACTTCTGTGTCCTGGGAAAAAAGTACTGAGGTCACTGTGGCCAAATTCCAAAATGAAACCAACATAGAACCAATCTCCCATGCCTCTTGTCATCAATTGTTGCTCAATATTTACCTCAGTAGCATCACCGATGTCTGGCCCCAGAATGCCCTACTTTAGTATTAGCATTGCATTGATAATGGTCTTAAAAAGTCTGAACTTGGACTAGTTGAAATTTGCAGAAACCTTTATATATTTGTGTCTTATAATGTGTTATTACAGGCAAACACTTCAACATTTTTACTGACTTAAAGCCATCATTCAGTTACTGTTTCTATATTTTTCATTTTTAGCACATGGTACTTTTCTTGGACGAATCCGTTTGGAGCCTCACAAGCCTCAGCAAGTTCCCATAGACTCTACAATATCTTTTGGGGCTTCAACGCGGACTTACACTATCAGGGAGAAACCCCAAACCCAAGGCAGCACTGGCACAGGAGACAGTAAGACAGGAGATGATGAGGAACTGAAAGGACTGCTGGGCCTTCCAGAGGAAGAGACAGAGCTGGAGGTACAGTATAGTTCTTTTAGAGTTTTAATTCATTCTTATGTTCACAGAAGTAATGTAAATTGTCCCACCACCCCTGTTGAGAAGCACTGTTGTATACCAATACAAATGGAGAAAACACAATTTCTGTAACTCTTATAAATGAATAGTAAACATATGAATTCACAATGACAGGCCTATTTGTATGATTTTTTTAAGTATTTGATCAATAAAGGTATTGTATCTGTGCCTGAAGGCAAAGTTTTAAATACACAAATGGAGTCAGTGTTGGGGATCAGTGTGCAAAATGGAGATCTCCCTCCTCCTTTGTTCTTCATGAGACATAACCTCAAAATAAACATGAAAGGCAGTCAGTGGATGAAGACAAATGATTTTTTAATCCCATTAGAATTGTGCCATCATTTACACGTTTTATGAGAAATAAATTAGGAGTTTATTAATATTTATTATATATTTAACATCTTCTTTTGTGTGAAATGGCCCAGTGGACTGTATCTCTTGACCTATATGTTGCACATTACCACCACCAAAACCACCATTGCATCTGATATTTCACCTCATTCTTTGACAACAAGATGAAACTGTCATAAAAGGTGTGAAATATCTGGTCATGGTGAAGCTGCAAAGGCCTCAGCTCCTCTGAACTTTTGGCCTTTGCATGTATAGTCTTTCTCTTCCTGTATTATCAGTCTGATACTACAACAGTTTCACAACCAACTATGATTGGACATGTAAAATTATCTTTTAAATTGACAAACATATGTGTAAATGATGGTATCATTCAGATATGATCAACATATGACTTGTATCTTTCTGTAATACAGTTTTTTTCCTCAATAAAGCAATAAGGTCCCATGGGCAACAACTGGAAGGGGCTGGGCTTTTACTCTCTATATTTGCAGTTTTACTGGTCTGTGTGAGAATTTTCATCTGTGTCCATGTGACAGCTGTAGCTGTTCTTTGAAGTACAAAGTTCACATTTTGCCGTGGCACTAGAGACCTGTTCAGAATTACCCTGTTCTGTGTCATGTTCATTTTCCTCTACGTTTATTTTTTTTCACCTTTTGTCCAATTTTCTCCTGCATCTCTGCTGTGTTGAAAAATGAGAAGCACTGTCCAAAAATCAAACAAAAAAGAATTCTTGTTTAAAATGTCAGATTTGACACTTGAACGTTGAAAATATTTTTATTGAATTTCATCATATTACACAACTTAAACTGTATTACACATTTTTTTTACGGATGTGTGCATTGTTCCAGAACTTGACAGAGTTCAACACAGCTCACAACAAGCGCATCTCCCTCCTGACAATCGAGGAAGGCAATTTAGAAATCCAGAGACCTAAGAGGAAACGAAGAAACTCTAGGGTTACCTTCAGTGAGGAGGACTCGATCATTAACCCTGGTACGTAATGTAGAAAAGTCAGACAACAAAGACACATGCATAACTTGGAAAATAGCGTGATGTCAAGCGCTGTCCCTGATCCTAATCCTTTGTTTTCAAATGCTTACAGAGGATATAGACCCTTCAGTGGGACGCTTCAGAAATATGGTGCAGACCGCTGTGATCCCAATCAAGGTAAACTGACTCTTAAGACAATTCACTACGGTTCACTGCTTTTTAAGCAGAATAGAAACATGCAAAAAGCCAGACATAGCACAGCATAGTCACAGCTTTACAGAAGTGTGTACATACTGAAGGGAAAGGACTGCACAGATGCATCCAGTTGATACCACATACAAATGACCAAACCTGAACATACAAGCTACTTCCGTCTCCATTATAGATTCTCACAGTCAGTATGAATGGTTATAATGTCAGTATCATCAGACGTCGGTGTCTGGGCATTTAAACTGCATTAGATCATTACACTGTTTAATCATTTATACTCTTGCACATTTATACCAGAGCTTATCGTTTAATTGTACATTAACCCATACAAACCCAGTGCTACTTTGGTGGCAGTTCCCAAATTCATTTCTCTCTAAGTGATTTCTTACCATTTATTAGAATATGATCCTCTCTATTTTGTGTTGTTTTTCAGTGAAAATCATGTTTTTTCCTATTTTTATTGATCATTTATTTGATCATCAAAGATCAGAGTAAAGTTGAAGGTTTTTTTAAAAATCAGAAACAGTAACGGAACTAGCTAAATATCATTAACTGAGTATAAACCAACACTGATCCAACTCCATGGGTTTTACTTGTGAATCAATGTAGTAGAAGATGACAGTGTTTCCACGGTAACTACAGAGCCACTGAACGTCCAAATGGGTCATATCTGATGACTGTGAAAAGATGACAAACTGCATTTTTCACAAATTATTTGCATGTATTGGTAGGTTTAGTGGTTCAGAAATTGTTAAATATTTTACACTGGTAGATGATGTTGGTTACTAGTAGCTGTTTGGGTCTTTATGGGATACGTTCAGTCAAATCTGTCTGGCCAACTGCTTCATCAAAAGCCTGATGAGACCAAACCCTGTTGAACAGCTCTTTTGGAAATACTGACATCTACTGGTATGGTACATGTGGACCTCTTAACTTAATCATTCAAGTATCATGTTCAAATCTCCCTTTGAGGCATTTGAGGGAAAGATGAAATAAATCGATCCTGATCATGGTTTATGTAGTGTGTGTGGATAAACAGTTAAAGAAAGTGCTTGTGTGAGTGGGATGTCATTGAAATTGGGCTATTTAAGTAGGCAATGGGGAGTGATTTATTGATTTTTATTCAGGAATAAAACAAATCTTGATTGTATGAGCTCAGGCGGTTCCTTCTTTTTGATATGACTTCCCCAGCCCTTAGAATGAAAAAACACTCACTCACAGGTGACTGATGAAGCGAATCGAATCACAGAATGAGGCAGTCGAGTGATTTCAGAAAACAGGGCCTCATTTGTATTTTGCCACATGATACTCGGAAAAAAGATACAGGCCTAGAGACGGGCTTCGTTTGGACACGCCCCCTTTGCTCAACACAGGCTTCGGGGCTTGAGTGTAAGAAATCTGAGACCGTCCCTGGAATAAAATGAGATTTTTGCTGGGGTTTGTTAGTCTTTTGGACTTTGCTTTGTGGACCGGGTCATCTCTGTAGTACCTTTTCATATTTAAAGGTAATTTGTGACAGTCTTTGACATACCTTTAACTGTTCTGTGTGTCTGTATGATGGTTTTGGTATCATTAATCCTGATCAGTGTGAGTTAATGTTCATGGCTGTGTAGTAGAGACACCATTACACCAGTGTTCTCAGAGGAAGTTGTTCTAAGCTCTTTGAATAACAAGTGGGGCCAGGCCCAACAAACCTCACCCCTCACATACATTTCACCTGATTTGCCCTATCTCTTATTGCAAAAACACATTTTTAGTGACCTTGACCTTTGACCTACATTCACCAAAATTTAATGGGATCTATTCTGGACCACATTGCACCTTTTCTGAAAATTTCATAGAAATTGGTCCAGCAGTTTTTGCATAAAATTGCTGACAGCACAAACACGCAAACAACACAACTTTAACTTTGTGCCAAGCTGCAAAGTAAGTAAATGCGTAATTTAAATGTACGACCCATTGACACTGTTCTGTTGATGTAGAAACGAAGGTCAGAGGGTCAGAACACCCTGGGTCTCGACGACTTGACCTCGAAACGCATCCATGGCTACAGCTTCAGCGGCGGTCTCTACGGCGACCTGCCTCCCACCAGTCACGAGAACCAGCCGACGGGAGCCCCGGGAGGCGCTGCGATCCAGGGAGGCCTTCCTTTGCCCTTTCCCAACCCGGCCCCGGAGGTGGACCTGGCCCCGGAGGCTCCACAGCCCCCGGTCACCCTCAACCCCACGCCTGTTACAGCTCCTTATCTGCCAGAGACCCACAACGAACCACGCAAAAAGAAGTATGCCAAAGAGGCTTGGCCAGGCAAGAAGCCCACCCCGTCACTGCTCATATAACCAGTTTGTTAAAGCTGCTGACTCTCAGGTTACCAGCATCAGGGACTGTGACCTGGCCCAGGTGGAGTCGTTCACTTCTCAGATTTGTTTTTGTTTGTTTTTGATAGTCGTTGCTCATCGCCATCACAGAAATGCGCCGCACTACATCCCTTTGGTCTTTCACAAGGCATCACCCGCAAGACTAATTAGCCGATGTTTCATCTATAAACAGAATTATTATGAAGTCACAGGACTCGGCAGCGGTGAGCATTTAAGCCTCCGAGTGGTAGTTGGTGATGCCGGTCTGTGGGCGAAAGGCTCCGAGGATGAAATGAGTCACTGAGTTATGTTTTTGATGTGTTTGGATGTAAAACGGAAGATTTTTTTTTTTTTTTTTTTTCTACTAAACACGTTTCGACATTTTTTTCACTCCTTTTAATATTTTGATAACGCTATTAAATAAAAGGCAGAAGGTACTTTTTATAGAACATATTTTACTGTAGGGGGTTAGGACAGCCACAGTATCAACAAATTAATTTCTACCAAAATAAAATGTTGTATTTTCCTTTTAAAAAAAAGAAACAAACAAAAAAAGACCAATTTGAGATAAATGTCTACAAACATTTTATTAGCATAAACATTTCCATCTCAAGACTAATTTCACATCAACTTAAACGTCCTTTAAGCCACTAGAGGGAGACGTCTATCAGAGATTTTGAGAAAGTGTCACTTGTGGGCTTTAACACCAACAGTAACTTCAATTCATCCAAAATATACACAAGTTATCCAATGACAGTGGTGCTGTGAGCCCCTAGTTGTACATTATCAGGTTTATTTGTGGACGTAAGCCATTCTAACTGTCCAAAAAAGATATTACACCTGACCTTTGACTGTCTA
>JAPTYQ010000009.1:10509549-10526379 GCA_029814465.1 Ostorhinchus cyanosoma
TTTAAAGATTTACATACACACTATATGGACAAAAATACTGGGACATGTTGAATTCAGGTGTTTCTTTTCTAACAAGGGTTTGGGCTACAAAACAATAAGGATAAATGTCATAATATAGTTTTATATTACGATAAATATCATTAGTGAGTTTTGTTTCAATTATCTTTGCTTCCAAAATGCCTCAGAGATGGTTTAGACTTCGAACTTTTTCACCTTAAGGAGAGTGATTCAGGTGCATAATCACAGAAAGACTAAACGATTCGTGATACTTAGGCTATCACTCGGGTTTTACAGTTTAAAGTATGCAAAACTAAATACTGGAGGAAATGAATTATACGCAATACAATATGACCTAAAATCCATAATTGCTCACACTGTAAGAAAAAAAATGACTGCAGAATTAACAAAAGAAAGTTGTAAAATTGCAACATAAAAAAAAACTGTAAGTGAAAATACAATTCAAAGTTGATTATTTAATTCAATTCAACTCAGTTTTATCTGTAGAGTCTTATATCACGACAAGGTTATCTCACAGGGCTTTACAGAGTTAATTGGATGTAAACAAACAACAGTCAAATAAACAGCAGATGAAGGATATGCATTAATATCCTGGACATCCCCCGTCCTTCGACCCTCCTTCTCGGCAAAGAAAAACTCCAAAACCCAGTGGGAAAATTTACATTTCGGTTTATTTGAAAAGACTTTTATGTTAACGATTAAATAAAATATAACCGTAGTTTGTTTGTAGTATGCTAACAAAACTAGATGTGTATGTAGAAATTATGTACTTTTATTGATTTGAGAAAATAAAACTGTAAATTGAAAAACAATGTGGTGCTGTTTAAATCGCAAGACCAAAAATAAGAGCCTATTCTCTTTTTTTTTTTTTAATAAAGTAATAAAAAAGGAAACATTTAGCATGTAGAGCAGGTTGTCCAATCATCAAAGGGTTGGTGGTTTGAAACCTCGCTCTGACTGGTGGCTTTGGTGGTTTTGTAAAGTACTTTGTGCACCATGAAGGTGTATAAAATGCACTATATAAATCCAATCTATTTACCATTTAAAACCAGTGTTAAATATACATGTTTAAAATGCTAAATCTACATGTTATTCTGTAAATATGTTAACAGTGCGATGTGTTTTTTACAGTACTGTTCTGGTAACCGCAGCTGCCAGTTTTTTTCCGTAAAAACAACAGGATTTTTTTGTACAGTGTATGAAACGTTACCTGAACAATTCTGTGTAATACTATCCAGTCACCTACTTCAACCTTTTTATCTACTGCTTAACATCAGTTGAAAAATGTAGTTAAAATAAAGTAAAAAAAACAAACAAACATAAATGCACCACATAAAATCGTACAGTTTAGGCCATAATATAGAACATTTATCATCCCAGCACCAGTAACATCAATCAGTACCAGCCTCTGACAGGAAACACACCATTAACAATCCATAAAGTCAACTATTTCAGCAATAAAACACAAACCCACTACCACTGCTGACCACGTTCACACTGACATAACACTCGAGCATCTGGTGTTCATTTTAAAATGTTTACAAGGAATGAATTACATATTCCTGGAACCTTAACTGAGAGGCAACTGTGTCCAAATGTTATGGATCAAAGATTAACATCGCAGTTCCCTCTGATGGAGGCTGGTGTTGACCTGGTGACTTCAACTGTTACAGAGGTTTTCCTGCTAAATTATGAATAATCTTATACTGTAAAGAATCATTAACCATAACAATTTCAAACAACATCAAAAGTTTATCTTTTTTTTTTTAATTATACTGCAATAAAGGTGTAAATGAGACCATTTCCATCAGCCTTATACTGAAGTAGGACTATGTTCTGCAGTTATAGCATTATTACACACATTGTTTTATTTATTTATTTTTAGTTTAGTTTATATTGAATATGCACTTATAGGTTGATTAGAGTGAATTTGAATGGACTGTTTTATAATTTTAGAACACAATACTCTTGAATGTGGATCTTCTAACCTGGAAAATGAAGTGTTGTAAAGTCAACTGTCATATCGATAAAATTAAAGTGGTTTAATACACTTCCCTCTTAGTTTCATGTTTCAGTTCAGTTGTCCTAATAATAAATAAACATGACACTACTGTCATATTTTTTTCTATGACGCATCTTCTCACCTCCTAACCACTACTGCGGCTACTGTAAATAGATTGACACGTACACTTTATATCCTGTTAGAATTTATTCTGTATACCTTTTATTTATTATCATTCTATTTTTATCTCTTTTTTAAATGCATGACATTGAACAAAGGGAGACAGTATCTCAATTTTCTGTATGTTCTATACATCTAGTGAATTGACAATAAAGAATCTTTGAAGGGCCATACTTTCATGTACTTTGTGTTCACCCCTGATCTCAGCCTGGATTTTTTTATCTACACACCTAGAATTTCATAATTTTACAACACAAGTGTCATTATAACATCATTATAATCATGTAATTTTTTTATAATTTTTGCACACTTATTTTTGCACACTTATTTATGCATATTTCTTTAATTATCATATTGATAATGTATGGCATCAAGTACATGTTGTACTAATTGCTCTTGTAATTGTGTCTAGCTGTGAGTGCTTTAATATGTATACTTGGTATATAGAAATATATTCATATAGATATAGATATATAGATATATCTTTGTATATAGCTTAGAACAGACTTTATTTGCCATTTGCACAGATACATCGAAGTATAAGTACATTGGAATTCTTGTGTGTTTCCCTGAGTCACAGAGTCAAAAAAAAAAAGAAATAAACAAAAACAGAATAAAAGAATAAACACAACTAAAACATATAAAAACAGTTATTGCACAGACAAATACACACGTAAATTAGAGTACTGTACCAGAAAAAAGTAAAATAAAAGTAAAGTAAAAGTACTGGGAGGTAGAACAGGTTACACATACAGAAAAGAAAACATGGAATGAATAAAAGCACTGTTTTTGTCAGTACAATGTCATAGATATTGATGTAAGAACTGAAGTGATTCTGGTTTTTAACAAGAAAAAATGGAAAATGGATAAATATCAACTCTAATTAAACTACTATGAGATTTTTTTTGTTGTTGTTATCATTATATTTGTCCAAACCAATGCACCTTTAGTTGCACCAGGCATTAAAATGAACAAGAAATTGAAGAAAACAACTGTGGTCTAATCATTTTTGCATGTAATGTATGTAAAGCTCTAATTTTTTTTTTCTTTTCTGTTGTATTGACAATTTCTTTCTTGCTACTTCTTATTATACTTGAATGAAGCAACTGTACTACACAATAATTTCTCCCTGCGATTCGTAACGTATTCTAATTCTGATGCACTTACCAGCATAGTATTAGCAGAATCTGACATCAGCTTTACATACGGTTTCAAAACATCATAATGGAAACCAGGGGTCAGGAGCCTTCTGTGACGGAACCACTTCTGACCCTTTGACACCAATAACCCTTCACCTACAGAGGGAAACGCACAAGTGTGTATGAAAGGTGTGGCTCAGTAAAGAAAAAAAAATGTAGGCAGAAGATTTAAGAGACAGAAAAATGTATCTTACCAATCCAAGACTCAATAAACCTATATGCAAAATTATCTTTTGGCTCTGTTAAGAAACATAAAATGAAGATTGTTATTGTTGTGTGGTGACTTTTGCAGAAATGTATTGACGTGTCACTGTAATCCATCACTCACCTGTTGATGCCAGTATAGTTTTCACATAATCAGGGTGGTGAATGTTGAGGAAACAGACGAAAGGCCCAAACCACATCGGGAAAGCATACGGGTACGTCTGCCCCCATTTCACCACTTTGTACAAATCCTCCCCATCTTGTTTAAACTACAAGACAAAAAAAAAACAACAAAGAAAATCCAGTGTTAACGCTGGTCTTTACATCTAACCAACTCTGATTTATCATTCTGCAGCAACTTATTTCAAGAAAAGAGGAGCTAATATGTTGTGATATTCACCATCTCTGTGTCTGCTGTGCACTGATAACAGCTTTTACAGCCTCTACTATTGTTAAAGCTGCAATCCAAGAACTAATATAGAAAGAAATATTTTCCTGATGT
The DNA here is from genome assembly GCA_029814465.1 of Ostorhinchus cyanosoma. NCBI lineage: Eukaryota > Metazoa > Chordata > Actinopteri > Kurtiformes > Apogonidae > Ostorhinchus > Ostorhinchus cyanosoma. The sequence goes on from JAPTYQ010000009.1 coordinate 10,513,655, forward strand.
TGACCTCAGATGACTTTATCAAAGCTAGGAAGCCCTGTACAAATCCATTTATAAAGTCTGACTTTAAAAAGTAGCAAAAAACTGATTTAAAGTTATTACTAAATGAGCTGTGAGACAGTTTATTCTGTAATATCACATTTAAAGAAACACATCTGGCTTTAAAACAGTATGATATAACAGTATGAGATTTGATGTTTGATACTTGACAGCTGTATTTATTTTGTATATTATGTTGTCGAGAGTCCCGCAACAAAATTTTGTTTCTTTTGCATGTGTCCTGGAATGACAATAAAGTTATCTATCTGTAAATTAGATTAGATTAGATTAGATTAGATTAGATTAGATTAGATTAGATTAGTCTGCCTTTATCCCACAGTGGGGACATTCACAGTCAGCAGCAGTTAAATATATAAAAAATATAATAAAAAAACAAGATATAAAAAAATAGGAAGAAAGGAAAAAATAAATAAATAAATATGTGTATGTGTGTCTACAGAGTATACAAAAACCAGTGTAATTGTATGTTGAATGATATTGCACATGAATAACAATATAGAAAATATGTATAAGAATATTGCACTTGTTTTTCTTTATGTTGGTCTACTGGGATCAGGCTTGGTTGTAAAGTCTGATAACTTAACTATAATAACTATAATGACTAAAATAACTACAGTATTTACAGTAGATAATAGTGTGGAAAAGGTGCATATTTTCTTTATGAATCAGCTGATTTTAATGGATATATCAGATTTAAGTGCATCAGTCTGTTATGAAAAAAGTTCATGTATTAGTTTACATTTCTATCACTTACTAATAGTTAAATGCTTATGTTATAATTACTTTTTTTTTTTTTTTTTACCTCTAAAACATGTCCAAAAAGCCAGTGTGCAGGTGGTCCTGGAAAAGTCTCCATGTGTCGGAAAGAATCTCTTCTTTTCCGGAGCAAGATGGTCAGTTTATAAACAACAGCAACTAGACAGAACACAGCGAACAAGTAGTGCATGGGAGGAAAACGGGGCTGAAACCCCCCAAAAGCTTTAGTGAAGTCCATGGCGACCACTTCACTGGAGGGAAAACAAACCCCTGTACAAGCTGAAACAAGAGGAAACAAGTATTCGACCACAGGAACAGACTGACGAGCCACTGGATGCACAACAAAACTGCAGCCGTGGCCATGACGCTATAGGGTGTGGGCGGGGACTCTGCCTCGACCTGTCCGTCAAATGATGATTTCAGGGACTGACGGAAACATCGGATTTTCCGAGGGTAAAGTCACCAGCTCTGTAAACAGGATTAAATGAGTGAACAAGATTTAACTACAGTGAATTATTACACAATAATTACACAACTATAGCAGCACTGGCAGCAACTCAAACAAACAGTGTCATAGGGATGTTCAGTCTTAGTCTCTTAATGGTTTTACTGAAGAAGGTTTTCAACATTTCTGACTGAACATCACATCCATCACATGAGCAGAACTCAAAAGGGCTCACGAATGAAACCAACAATGAACACATATCATTGATTGCATGTGGCTCAGCCTTAAATTCATTATTAATCATGGGTTGGCTTGTTGTGCTTCTGTGATTCACATCTGAATCATATGCCTCATAAGTTTTCCATAGTTGCACTTTCTATATTAGTCTACATATCTGTGTTTTTTGTGTGTTTGTCTCAATAATCTAAATCACCAGTTCCCACAGAGCATGTCAACATTATGAAAAAGACAGATACATTCAAATTTGGAAATGTAGTACAATTGATTAGGATTAGGATTTTATTTAAGATTTTATTTAGAATAAAATCTAAAATATGAATAACAACACTCAAAATCCATAAGTGTATGTAAACTGTTTGACACCTTTGACTGAGAAATCAAGCTTGCTGCACACTCTACATGTCAACACCTATGCTTATGTGAAAAATTATTTTACCGTACACCAGCAGTAAAAAAAAAAAAAAAAAACAGTGTGGGTGAAAGCCTTTGTGCCTTTCCTCCGCATTAGCTCACGGACCACTTCCTTTCTGTGAACACGATCTCATCAGCTCACTCCATCCTGACAGAAAAGCGACGCAAAGTCTCTAAACTCTATTTTGTTGAGCAGTGATACTAAAACCACAGCAGGGGGGTTCTGTCTGTTCAGCATTATCTTAATTTCTCCAGAGAAGTAACAGTCTGTACCACGATGCAGAAAGCCTTGGTTTTTATACTATTTATGTGGAATTCAGCCACTTCCACCTCACATGATGGTAAGTCATTTTTATTATTTATTTTTTTAATTTTACAATCATTTCTATTTTAAAACACGATTTTGGGTGAGTTCTAAATTTGATATTTTCTATTTGTACAGTCAGATCTATCCATCAAGTCTCACTTGGATGTGAAGCAGTGATCCCTTGCCAGAATTACACAGTTTATTCAAGTCCTGTTAAGTGGTTGTATAAGAGAAAAACACATGAAGAAGCAAAAAAAATATTATCTAGAGAAAAGGGAGGGTTACTGAGCCATGACAATGCCTTCCGTCATCAAGTAAGAATTGGAGACACAGGATCCTTGATCATCAACTCTTTTTCAGAGGAATATGAAGGCTTCTACCGGTGTGAACCTTCAGATTGTGATCAAATCGACTGCAGGATGTCATTCATCAGAGTAAAGAAAGGTCAGAACTATAGTCAAGACAAGTCTTACTTTGTCGTTTGAAAAGATTAGACCTAAATATTTTTGTCTGTTCAGTTAGTGCCATACTTCATCCAACTTATAATCTTTTCTCTTTCTTTCAGAAATTCTGAGTGAAACCTTTAAGACAGTACACGTGCCTGCAGGAGGTACTTTTGCATATAAGTGTCCTGGTAAATATCCTAACAAAAAATGGACTTTTGAAGCAAGAAAAGAAAAAGAGACTTCAAACGAGTCTATACACATTATAAATGTCACAACAAAAAATGCTGGAAACTATACCTGTTCTGTGAGTAAATGTAACGGGCACTTAGAGAAGATTCTCACTGTAACTCTGTGTGTAACAGGTAAGAAACGTAGACCCTTACTGAACTTTGTTATTCATCAAAAATAAACTATTTAACTTATAGTTTACTTTTAATTATTTCTGTCACACTACAGAGCACCAGTGCAAGAATTTATCAGATTCTTGTCCAGTTTGTGATTTGAGATTCAATAACACCGAGCTACACAACGTGACGAATGAACATTCATGTGGATCATTAAATTGCAGCTCAGATCAAAGTATGGACCTCCCATCACACATTTCAAATGATACACCAGGTCAGTGATTTACTGACTTACTCTTCAGGAGATTTAATTTGAAGAAATAAGTTACCTTGTTTTCTCTACTTTTTTTTTTTTTTTTTTTTACAGCCCCACGTAAACATGAAATGACAATTATTTCTGCCACACTGGGAGTCTTTGTGTGTCTTATCTTTATGATGCTCATAAGTTGGTACCTCAGATTGAAATTACTGGCAGGTAAGATATGTAAGTCTCAGTCTTACGGAAATAGCTTGGTGGGTAGTTTTTGTCATGGTAAATATTTGGGTCTAAGGCGTTTTTCATTGCTGAATGTGTTTCTGTTTCTGTTTCTTTGTCCCTGAAGCACGTCGGCGTTGCCTTTCCTGCTTTAGCATTGATGGCACGGTTAGTGACTTGATGATGTTTACATGTGAATAAACATACATAAAAGAAATGTTTGTTAAAATGTTGGTGTAATTTTTTACTTACTACAGGCAGAAGAGGAGGCATCAATGGTTTATTCATCCATTATTATCAGAAGACCTGCAGCGATGACAAACAACCACATACCTACATGGACAGATTGTGTGTATAGTGAACTACAAGCATTTCCATAGTTTTAATGTATTTTTATTTATCAAATAATATAATATAATGAAGAAGACGTGCTATGACATCTTGTTATAAAAGCCTTATATAAAAAATATATATATTTTTGTACCTTTCCTTCTTGAAAATAAATGAGATTTTGCAGAAATACATCTCCAGTACTTTGAATTAATCTTTTATCTTCTGATCAACTACATTTTTTGCTCCAAGGCTTGAATTATTATGGAGACTCACATTTTATAACATAAATGTATGTTCATCTTTCATCAGTAAGAATTTACATTGTGAAAGTTGAAATTATCTCCATCTCCAGCTGTAAAAACTACTGAAGCTTCCATGTTCATGTATGGGCTGATCTATTATTCAGATTCTCTAACAATAAAGCATTATCATGGTGTCAATGTAAGAGTTCTACAAAGTTCTTTCCCTTTTTATTCTTATTCCTCACAACACATTTGAATCATAACATATCATATTTCATCATTATTTGGAATCTGTCTTTTAAATTGTATTTATTATTATGGTGTGTGTTGCTGACCTGTTGGCCAGGTCCCCCTGGCAAATGAGATGTTGATCTCAGTAGGGCTTTACCTGATTAAATAAATAAATAAATAAATAAATTCTTTACTGTCTTTTACTTGTGGTGCCAATAAAGAACTTGAAATGTATTCCTTGAAGTAAATAATTTGATCCAGTGATAGGTTTGTGAATCAAAGTTTCTGTTACTGAGAAAATACTTTTGTACACAGAACACTTAAAACAATTAGGTTATTATTAGTGATGCTTCTTGGATTATTTTCCTTTAATTGTGTATTTTTTGGGCTTTGTGTTGTGCTCCTTGGCAGTGGTCTTGCCTCTGTTTTAATTTACTGTTATATGTTACAGTTGTACACCAGTTCTCCAGCAGAGGGCGATACTGCACCTGGATGTTGGACACCAAACGCTTTACGACAACAAGAAGAAGAGACATGCCGTCATTCATAACCAAATCTGGCACTGTTTGTTGTACAACTGAGTCTTAACCAAGGCATTTAGGTTATTTTTTTATTTTCTCAGATACGCCATCGTTGTTACAGTCTTAGTTAAAAAGTTTAGCACGGCACCTTTGCTCCTCACTGTACATGCTAGCTAGCTGCTAACAAGTTTGTTCGCTAATAGCTAGTTAGCCATGTGTTGAGTGGTCCTCTGTCTTTGTTGTGGACGATTTTGAAAATATCTACCCGAGTTTCTACAGTAAGTGAAGTTGGTGTTATATTTTGCTCGACTAGTGATAAATGAAATTACGCCAAGTTAGCTAATGCTAATTGGCTAAGGCTACTGAAGTGTGTGCATTAGCTAGTGGCAGTAGTAGTATGTAATAGTAATACTGTGACATGTTTTAAGTCACCAACCACAGACTCAAGTTCATAGGTTGCTTGCAGATAATAAAGAATATTACGGGTTTCCACCTTCAGAAAACAACAACGTTTCAAAGACGACATGGAGGCTCCTCCTGTGACTGTAATGCCCGTTACTGGGGGCACAATCAACATGATGGAGTATCTGCTTCAAGGTAAGAGTGCAGAAATAACCACAGCTGTGGCCAGAGGATGGGGGGTGCAGTATTAACTACACATTAATGTTAGTCAAAGACACTAGGACTGCAATCCACTAAGAAATGTCATCTATCTATTGTAAACATCTTTGAAAGTAGTTTTATTTGCCCTTTCCCCTTTATTTAATACTCTATTCCACCAATTCTCGTCATTAAAAGTGCATTTGTTAAGTACTTCAAAAAGTATCTAATTTTGTTTCTGTCTGCTGTTAAAGCCTGATGGTTAGATACTTAAGATATTAACCTGGGCATCTGTATGTATTCAGTAATGCTGTACAGATTCTAAATATCGATTTGCATTTTAGTGAGAAGAAAACAGGAAATATGTGACATGAAGTAAAGATCGGTAAGGTGCTGTATCATCAGAAGCAGCACCTACAAGTCTACCAGTTTATTTGATGTTTTGATGGTGGTAGAGGAAAAAGAGTCTTAAAAAAAAGGTTTTGACAAACCATTCAAACTCAGCAATAAGTGAGAATACAGGATGTACAGTTGTCCCCTGAAGAAAACTTCGTCATAAATGACAAACCTTTTTATTTATTTATTTATTTTACAAAAAAAAACAGCCATCATTGTTGTGTTGTCAGATATGAAATTACATAATACTTGAACTATAACCCACAAAATAGAAGAACCTCTGATTTTGACAAAGGTACATTTCTTTCCGTCTTCAGGAAGTGTGCTAGACCAGGCCTTGGACAGTCTTTTGCATCGTCTCCGAGGTCTGTGTGACAACATGGAACCTGAGACCTTCACAGACCATGAACTGGTTTATCTCCTGAAAGGTCAACAAGGCAACCCTTTCATTCTGCGTGCCCGTCGCTCTCTGTCCCACCCCACAGCTCCATGGCATCTACGCTACCTGGGCCAACCTGAAGTGGGAGATAAGAGTCGCCATGCATTAGTACGCAACTGTGTTGATGTGGCTGCTTCACACAGCCTGCCAGAGTTCCTTAATGAGATGGGCTTCCGCATGGACCATGAGTTTGTGGCCAATGGTCATGTGTTCCGTAAAGGTGCGATGAAAGTAGTGGTTACTAAGCTGTCACGTATCTTGGTACCAGGGAACACGGAGAACACGGAGCGTCTGTCACTTTCATACTTGGTAGAGCTGAGTGTGTTAGCTCCTGCTGGTCAGGACACTGTGTCAGAAGACATGCGCAGCTTTGCTGAGCAGCTCAAACCCCTTGTTCACTTAGAGAAAATTGACCCAAGCAAACAGAGACACTGAGCTGTCCTGTAGAAAATGGAAATCCCACTGACTGTTATGGACACATTACACCTTTTGTTTATGCCTTTTTTGAAATCAGTACTTTTTTGCCTTTTAAAATAAAATGCAGCAAAATGTTCACTTAAGAATTAAAAGTGTGGTTAATCTGGTACAGCAAGTAAATGTCACTGCATGTACAGGAACCTGAAAGAAATATGTTTTTTTTTATTCCACTGCATGTTGCTAGTTTAAATTTTAAGATATTTTATTACAAATGAATGACTTTGTTTTTGTAGACAATTCATCAACAGTACGATTTTAATGTGTTGTCTTTAAAAAAAACTTGGTGCTTTGTTTAAAGGGGACAAACGGTGAATAATGAATACTTGACATCCTTTTCTGTTATGAAAAAATATGTGGGGTGTCAAAACTTGTCACTTGTCACATATATCCACATAACTGGGTTTTCAATGGCGACAATACATTTGTCATAATACACAGTTCTCCAGAAAGTACCATAACCATCTTCACACCCTGGCTTCCTTTGCTCAGATATCTTCATCGTTGTATGTGTGACACCCACAGAAAATGCGGTGGGTAGCAGCTCTCATGCATCTAACAGCACTGTTACAGTAAGCTTGTGGCAAGACTTAGAAACAGGTGCATACAGATCTATTTGAGCTGAGAATTACTGAAGACTTATGGCACTTAGCTTGTAAAAACAGGGTATTTTATGTCATATTTGACATGAGTTTCAATACTGAGTCAAGCCTTTTTTAAATGTGTCAGTGTTAAAAGTTCTTTTTATTTCAGTGAGTTTGCTATTGACACATTTGTTCCCTACCACTAGGTGTCTCTCTTGTTCTTCATGGGACCAGCTGTCTGATTGGAGATAGTGAATTGCTACCTCAGATCATCTACAGGAGCTGTGGTTGCCATGGAAATAATTAGCTGTGAGATCTGCACATCTTTTCCCCCCACTCTAATTAGCTTTCTCAATTGCTTAATGATACATAGACCTGTGAAAGCCTTTCTTTCTTCCCCTCGACAAAAGCATTGATTTTCCCTCTCTTCCCCTCTCATTCCTACTGTTAACCCATTAGTGCCTCTTTCATGGGAACTTGAGCTGGGACTATTACACATGAAAGCACTACAGCTGCCTTAGGTTTTTCACTCTTCAATCTGAGTTCCAAATTGGCCTTTATGCTAGTGTGTCAACATTATGTCCAATATGCAGCAGAGACCGAAGTAACTAATGCACATCCTGTCAGTTATGATAATAATGTGAGCAATAAGACATGAGTGCTTCTAATAATACCCCTACAGGAAGATACATTTGCAGGGGTTGCGATGTAAAGTGACTGTGTGCATGTCTGAAGGCAGAGGTTGAGGGCAGGTGGCTGTCTCTACATATTGACCTACCTGTATGTCAGGGGTGATGAGACAGGTCTGCTGAGGTGGAAAGGTGAGATGACACAGCCAACATGCTCATCTTGGATGTGGAGAACCACACTTATAAATGAGAGTGGATGTCTACAACGTGAAATATCACTACATTACTTCATTTTATTTGTGTTTTGAGTGTAAATCTCATCTGTGCCCAGTTTTGCCGTAATGTCATAGTTCCCTGCCTGTTAAACCAAGTTGACCATTATCTGATGGAGACAGTTTTATGTTCCAACAACCAGAAGCAGACTACTGGCCCTCAGGACTAAAGCATGATGTTTCAGGTCTGAGTGAATTATGTATTAAAGAGGCAGATGCCTCCTTGCCCAAGGCTTTCTATGTCCAGCATGGATACACTACAGTCTGCTGGCTTTCTTCCACTTAAACTTGTGTTTAGCACAGTGCTCTTTGGTGATGAGCTGGACTCCCACTGCACCTCTACTCCACATTGCCTGGAGAACAGAGGCATAGCTAGGCTAATCAGTGCCTTGGCATTGGGCCTACTTGACTATTGTGGTTGTAGCCAACCAATGACTTGCAGAAGTGAAGGATTTAACTCACTGCCGGAGGCAATATGATATGCTGCATGGTTCATTTGAAGAAACTGAGACTAGAGGGACAGCCCCTTCAAAAACACTGTGAATATAAAAACCCATAATTCTATTAATGTGCTTTTCATTGTGTAATTGTGTAAATTTAAGTCTAAGGTCATACATGCAATGCTATTTTCATAATGCTTGAAAATTGACACAATGTCCGCAGTGCATTCTGGTCCAACAGATCAATTAATCAATTAGGTTGCAACTATTGAATTCATCACCAGCTATTTTATTATTATCATAGTTTATTTATTTATTTTTTTTAGGAATGGTCAAAATTCCCTGATTCTAGCTTCATTCATTTCAACATTTTCTGTTTTTTTTTCCATCTTTGTGATTAGTATTTTTGGCTTGTGGACCAAATGAGACATTTGGGGATGTCATCTTGGGCTTTGGGAAACATGCTTCTTGCCGTTTTCTGACATTTTATAGAGAACTAATCAATTAATACAAATTCTCATTCATTGCAGCCCTGCTTCAATCAATGACACTGTGGGTTGTTGCTTATGTGCATGTACACAGTGAGTAGACTAATCAATCAGTTTTAATATTTTAGAATAAGATAAAAATAAAATAAAATCACTCATACAATTAGCTTCAAACAGTATTTCCAGTGTGAGTACACAAATCTGCTGTATCTTAACTGTCCACTCAACCACACTTGATCCACTCTTTAATAGTCTTTGAATGATATTTATAATACAATTACTTTTGCTATGTTTCAGCTCTGAGAGCAGTGCACACTGTTTTTTGTCTTTAGACTGTTTGGTTGCTCTGGGTCTTTTACTGTTTTACTGTTAATATAATTAATTGGCTTCAGCATACAGTTTTAGTTAATCGTATTTTTGTTAGACCTCTGAAATGGGGATAGAAGCCATTACCTGGGCATGCTTTTATTTTCCATTCCACAACACAATCTTAATTAAAACTCTTGGCACCATTGTCTTTGCCTCTTCTGAACATATTGTTCATACTTCAGAGTTGGCACTGCAGATGCCAAGATGCCACAGAAAGCTGGCTCCGGCTTGTGGCCGGAAGTCTTTAAGTCAGCCTGCTTTGAGCTGATGCCACGAAGGGTTGAAATCCAGCGTCGCCTACTCAGGAACGTTCCCAATACTTGGATTTGAGTCCTCTCCTTCCTGTGTCATTGGGAGCCCATATGCTTGTTACAGAATGTGGGCTGTTTGCTCAGAGGGGAGGAGAACCAGGGGAGGTGTTTTCCCAGACAGGCATCGATCTCCCAAGGGTGTTCTTGTGGCTTCTCCAGCTTCCTCTCCTTCTAATCCCACTGGGCAGAATGGGGAGCTGGGAGAAAAAAAAAATTGCACAACATCGTGAAGTTCAGAGGGATGACTGAAGTGGGAGAGCCAAGGAAATTAGGATGGGTCTTGCAGAAATGGGTCGGAAAAAATGTGTCCCTTTCCTTATGTGAATGAAATTCCAGAGTGCTTTTTCAGGGTGCAAATTGACAGGCACAAAGCTCTGCCTTGTTGTTGCTGTGGTGCTGTGCCTTGCTTGTGGCGGGCTGAGGTGATTACTGCTGTGCAGAACATGCTGTTCCAGGATCAGCCACACAGAGCCTGAAGCCAGCCATGCTGCCTCTGGAATGTCTGGTATGGGGATAGCGTAGCAGTCAGCCTTGAAGGGACAGGACACATACGTAGACTATAGATGAATGCTATACCCTTCACTCCTCAGCTCCTGATTCGTGTCTCTGTTTTAGTGTAGTCCAGCAGTAAACCTTGGGATGTGATTCTTCTTCCTACTTGATCATCACTACTTTTTTCCCTGTTAGAAAACATACTGTGTTATCGAAGTGCGACTAAACCTGGCAGACACTTCCAACAATAAATCTAAAATAAACACCATGAGTAGCACCTTGAAACTAGAGGCTTTAAATTCATGTTTTTTTCTGTCTATAGAAAATCCATTGGATTCTTACTATTGTCATGGTGCTGAAGTGCTTCTATGCTTTTTCTTCCCAACTATAGCTCCACAACATTTAATCATGTGATCACACTGAATTTCAACATGAACTCATTCTGTGACACATTATGACACATCTTCCTCCGTTTAAAAGCCAGCTATTTTTGAAACTCGTTTCACAACATCAGTCATGTCTGAGTACACACACATTGTAGCCACGTTGTGAAACTTTTAAGTGCAGCTTCAGTCAATGAACACTTTGCATGAAGAGGGTGGGTCCTCTAGACAGTTTCAACCACGCTACCACAGTGTACCGGGGGTTGTTTTGGTGTTCAGAGTACTGGTGCCTAAGTATAAATATATCCAAAAGAAATATATATGTGCATTGTTTTAAACTGAATTAACCATAAAGACCCAAACATCCATCACCGACCAAACTGTTTAATACCTGCTGATCCACTAATTCTATCAATACATGTCAATGATGGGTGTAAAATGCAGTTTATCTTTTCATGGTCATCAGATATGACCCATTTGGATGTTCAGAGGCTCCATAGTGAACATGGAAACACTTTCATCCTCTACAACATTGATTCACCAGTAAAAAACATGAAGTTGGATCAATGACAGTGGATGGAGCCGACGTTTTTAATGTAATAACCCTCAACTTTAATCAGAATTTTTATTAACATTTTCATGATCAGTAAATTAAATACAGGAAAACATCTGATTTATACCGATAAAATGCAAAATACAGAGGATAATATAATAAATGGTGATAAATCACTTGGAAACTGGACTAGAAACTTTCTGTTCATGTATGGAACACCCTCTGGAGTCACACTCCAGTCCGGTTGATGGCGTTAATTTACTTCTTTAAGAACCTTTAAGGAGGTTTGCCAAAAATGCTACAGAAGAAGATATGAGGTATTTAGTTAGCATGTGACTGTCGATGAGCACAAGAGGAGCACTGGAGTTTTCTGAAGCAACGTGGAAGATAATTTTAGATGGAAAGAAGCATTTGGGTTCTCAGAAACCCCAGAAGTAAACAAACACATGCTAGAGTGCTGTGTTGTGCTGTAACATGCACGAACACACTGATTTGAACCGCTGCTTCCATGTCAATGTTCCTTACTTTAAGTTTCCCAGAGCAATCAGGCTCCACAGGTGTGCCTAAGCTCTTCCACCAATGTGGTTGAAGGTGTAATCAGCCAGAACACCCGTTCTTGGAGCAGCCATTTTGAAACACCATGAGTCAGTGTGGCCTTGCTCATTCTAGTGTGGAAATCCTTCCTATTCTCAATCTTGTGGCCTCTCCTGTGGGGAAGGCCTCCCTCTGTCATATGTCATGAGAATTTCTTGTGAAAAAGAAAAATTCCAATCTAAATATAGATCTGTTCCAAGTTACATTAAAATGATTTCCATGTCTTATTATTTTCACTTCTGTTTTAACCTCTGTTCTTACTTAACTCCATAAAATTACCCATGTACTGCTCACATTAGGGGTGACCAGTCTTGGTCCTTGACATCTACTATCCTGCATGTTTTAGATGTTTCCCTCTTCCAGCAAACCTGAGGTTATTATCAGGCTTCTGCAGAGCTTGATGATAGGCTGATCATTTGAATCAGTGTGTTGCAGGATAGGAGCTCTTAGAGGACCAGGGTTGGTGACCCTTGGCTTACATGTATGAGTGTCGCCGTTATGGTATTTTATTTGAATAAAAAATAACCCTGCAACCCAATCTCTAAATTGAATTATACTTGGTATTTTTAAGTAAATTAAATAAACTTAAGTCGATATTAGGTAAACTGAATTTAAGACTAATGATCATGTTTGCTCGCCTTTATAGAGTGCAACCGGTTTCCTTGATTAAGTAAGATCAGCTTGTCATATTTTACAGTGTACCAATGTACCAATACTGTTAGCCACTGTAAGATTTTAAATTGTACATTTGAAGCAATTAAGCATTTCTTTATTACAGCATCTCAAAAACACATAGGTCATACTGTACTCTTAAAAATTGACAACATAATACTGGATGCTAACTAGAACTATATGGGGTTCCATAGCTTTGGTTACTGCTTCAACCTAGAACC
>JAPTYQ010000009.1:10526479-10542678 GCA_029814465.1 Ostorhinchus cyanosoma
ATCCATCCATCCATCCATCCATCCATCCATCCATCCATCCATCCATCCATCCATCCATCCATCCATCCATTTTCTTAGTCCTTGTGAGGGTCACAGGTATGATGGAACCTATGGGTGAAGGCAAGAACCCAACAATAACAATTATACTTAGTTCCAACCAGCGCCTCCTATGACAGATTCTACAGAAAACCCCTCAAACCACCATAGAAGATCTATTCAGAACATTTTAGCCATGTACAAGTGCAAACAAGAACCCACCCACCCTTTTTTCAAGAGTTTCATCACACTGAAGATAGAGGTCATCATCTATCCAGCCGCCTACTGCTCTCACGGTGTTACGAATTCACTAATGCAACGTAAAGGTCAGCGCAACTCGACATGTAAGACACAACAGAACTAAACATAATAGAATAAAATGGATCAACTGTATTTGTGTAGAACAGTTTTATGTAGGGTCATTTTTTTTTTTATATTATACCCCACACTGTTCTATCACATTTGCTCAGCTGTTCATAACAACGTTCACCGTACATTTATTTAAATAATGGCATTCTATAAAAGTGCTGTAATCATGTATTTTTAATGAGATTTCACTGTAAATGTACATAGAGAGTGAGGGTTGCAAAAGTTCACATTGCCACCAGTGATTTACCATCGTGGAGTAAAGTGCCAAGACTTACGGATCCCAACGGTGAATAATCGCACATGGGTCCTGGATAATAGTCTAATAGATGTAGAACAAGAGAAAAATCTGCAGACTGTGTAAGGGTTTATTTCAGCTGTGTCGTTTCAAGCATTGCTCTTCTTCAGACTTCTAGAGAAACATGTACAGAGAGGCCATGTTTATTACCCAAAGTCCCTTGGTGTTACTGCATGTGAGCAATCATCTTACAAAACTTCATATTGTCACCAGTGATTTACTCCAGGACTGAATAAGTACAGAGGGAAATGTATTTTTTTTCCTTCACTATTTTTAACTTTAGTTGCTTGTTAGCTCATATATTAATAAGAATAAAAGGATGAATGCATTATGAGATTAAGCAACAGGAACCCACAAAGACCCAGCGCTATTTTGGTGTCACTTCCCAAAGTAATTTTTCTCTATATTTAACCTTTCTCCAGTGATTTATCACCGTTGATTACAATATTATCCTCTGTAATTTGCATTTTTTTCAGGTATTTTTCTTCATTTAAATTCACTGATCATGTAGATGCTCATAAAAACTTGGATTAAAGTTTAAGGGTATTATATCAGAAACAGAGAAAACTCAAGAAAAATAGACTTTTTTCAGTAAAATCTATCATTAACTATCTACTGTCACTGATCCGATTCCACGGGTTTTATTGGTGAATCAGTGTTGTAGAAGATGACAGTGTTTCCACGTTCACTAAGCCTCTAAACGTGCAAATGGGTCATATCTGATGACCATTAAAAGATGACAAACTACATTTTACACCAATTATTTACATGGATTGATAGGTTTAATGGATCAACAGGTACTAAACGGTTTAGATCAGTAGATGGGTTTGGTTGCCAGTGGCTGTTTGGGTTTTTATGGGTTAAAAATGAAAACATAAATGCATCTATAATCATAATCCGGGAATATGATGTATATCACTGCTTTAAGTATATTCGATACTAATATTTTAACAGTGGGTTTAAATACAATACTTTTTTTTTTTTTTTTTTTTGGGTTAAGGGAAATATTGAAGTACCTCCACCACCACTGGTTGTCACTCATGTTACGCATCAGGAATGGAAGCTGAAGTACTGAGTGTAAAAGTCCATGAATAAGTAATATTCCCCCCTCAGCAACCTACAATATAACAGGTGTGAAAGTAGTAGAAGAAATTGACTGTTGGTGAAAAATATACTGTGGATGAGTAAAGCTGAAAGGTAGAGGTACAGTATGAACCTGAATTTTGACAGAAAAAAAAAAAAAAACCTCTCTCTATATATAAGTAAAATCAGCCAATAGGAGCAGAGCACCTGTGTCTCAGTGCCCGCCCAGCTGTCAGATTTTAAGAGGGGGTGGTGGGATGGAGAGGGGGCAAAATCCCCCCCCCTCTACTCTCCCCCTCTCTGGGTCAAACCAGCCCTAGTTTTGCGTGGAGAAGATAATGTGCAAGTGCGTTACTGCCCTCTGTGTGGCTGGCTCGGAGCTGAAATGGTTTTTAATTCTGGCCTCTGAAAAGCCCCGTTTCACCTCACTCCTCTCGGATTAAAATCTAGGGTTACCTAATCTCTCGTAATCTGAACTAAATCTGTCTAATCGGCATAGAAAATTACACTCACTGAGGTATAGCCCGCAAATAATCATCAGAGGTGAAGCCTTGTGCGCACTGTGAGGTCTCCCTGAGGGCATGACGCGGGCGCACCGGACGATTTGTTCCACTTAAAGACAAAACACTCACTGATTTTTTTTTTTTTTAATTTTTTCATATATATATATTTTTTTAAAGACAAATAACCACGTCAACATTTTTGCAGGAATTTCCCCCCCTTCTCTTATGTAGTTTTTACACGCTGTTGCTTCGTCACGGCTGGACGTGGAGACTGGGACACAAAGCCCAGCGTTGCGCGTTGCCAGAAAGAGCATTACGCGAGTTTTGTTCTTTAAAAAAAAAAAAAAAAAATGTGGTTTGCTCCCTCTGTTCATAATGGAGATGACAGTAAGAGGAGAGGGAGGGAGGGAGAAAGAGTCGAGTGAGAGAGAGAGAGAGAGAGAGAGAGAGTTCGGGATTTCGCTGTAATCATGTTCGGAGAGTATTGATTTCGTGAGCGCACTCCAATTGGCAGCATCTCCACTACAGCGCCGGCGCGTCATCCTCGGTTCACATCGACGGAACGAGTTGTAAGCAAATGAGAACATGTGTGGGATCTGAGAGTGAGAAAAAGCAAAGAGAGGGTAGAGGGGAGCAAGAGGAGGTGTGATAAAAAGCCAATTTTATCAACCTGACAAGTGGATACAAGATTTGATTGCAGGACTATTTTTCCTTTATATATTTTTTTTTTCCCAGACTGGAAATTTATCGATTCGTCACATGCGCACGCCTCTTCATTATAATTGCAGACAGTTGGGTGCTGTTCAGGCTGAATGGACTTGAATGTGGCGCTGCCAGCTTAATCCGTGCAGACTGGAAGATTTAATAATTCACGGTAATCACGCATTATCGCCTCAGTGGATGCTCTCTACACAGCCCTGGTGATTTTTTTCCTTTTTTTTTTTGTACATTTTTATTTTTTCCTGTTGTTTTCTGGTGGATTTTTTCTTTCTTTTTTTTTTTTTTTTTTGGTCGACGACTGCTCTTCAAAATATGCTCCTTATCTGAAATATCATCTGTTGCTGCAACTGGATTAAAAAAGCCCCTATGACTGGCTCTGACACGCGTTTGAGATTGACTGTCTTGAGGTGATGTGAGCTGATAAATAATAAGCGTTTTGATCATTTGATTATTATTCTTTTTTTTTTACAAACTCCCAAGTAAAATGGACGAAAAATTGTTATTACTTTTATTACTTCTCTTATCTTTACACGCGAGGCAGTGATTTTTGCTGGTATTCATTATGACCATTCTACTCTGTTGAATTGCCTCTTTATTCATTCAGACTGTAATAGCCACGTTACAAGGCGAATTTCAACGTGAAGTGATAGTGAAGACAGAACAGGAACCGTGGAGGTATTTCCCTCTGTTGCTCCTCATTTTATCCACACCATTCTCATCTGAAGGGTAAATGTTGATGATGGAGGACGACGAATTAGACGCTCATCAGGTTGATTCGGATTTCGAGCCGCAAAGCCGGCCTCGCTCTTGCACCTGGCCGCTGCCTTGCCCGGAGGATTTTCCCGGTGGACACGAGGTCAGAGGGGGTCTTCCACTGGCCAACATCAAGGTGGAACCGGAGGATGTCCCGGCTTGCAGAGCGGGTCTCGTAGGCGGAACACCGGGAGAGCTAAAGCACCCAGCCGGCGCTCCGGCACCCACAGGCGCGACGCACCCATGCCTGGCTGGCGCGGCTCTCGATGTGACCGGACCGTTACGCAAAGCCAAATCCTCGCGGCGGAACGCGTGGGGGAACCAGTCCTACGCGGATCTCATTACCCGCGCCATTGAGAGCACCCCCGAAAAGAGACTGACGCTGTCACAGATATACGACTGGATGGTCCGTTATGTGCCCTATTTCAAGGATAAGGGCGACAGTAATAGCTCAGCCGGATGGAAGGTAAGGAGAATAGAAAAGACAAGATGTGTTAATCACCGAGTGTCTTTTTTAAATATATATATTATTGAGGGTTATTTCAGTCACTTAAAGCCATTGTGATTGTCTCACCCCTCGTGCCATACACATGTCACCGTGGGATTCCGTGTTGGTTACGCATGAATGGTGCCATGCGTTATCTTGTCTTAGTTCATTACTGCCGTCAGTCATTCTAATAGATCATTGATGGCAGGATGTAATAGACTGGAGTGGAGTCACTTGGTGTGTGTGTAACAAGGCTTTGCTCATCCCAGCTGCAAAGAGCAGCTCATGAACAGCATCTGTAGTAGTGCATGAAATCACTAGAAACAGGAGCACACTGGTTAATCATTGACTTCATAAATCTAGTGAGTACAGGCTAAAGTGGCAGATAAATACAAGAGAGTGTCCCATGCAGTTTTTTTTTTTATATCAGAACACCACCTTTTAATCATCACCTTAAAACAAATAACACGAATCAACAGTGGGACACTTGTTGGAGATCACAGGTCAGCTGCCCACAATGTAAATATTCAAAGGGGTGTTCTCCACTGACCACAGTCCGCTGCTGCTCGTCTGGCCGAGAGCCTAGAGTAACCTCCTGGACATCTGCCCATGTTATCAGCCTCTGCTCCAAGCCTCATCTTGTTTCTATTCATTATGGCTATCTGAGGACAAGAGGATGGGGCAGGGAAATCAGCAGGGCAGCAGCGCTTGTCCTGAGGGTGAAACTCTCTGAGTGTATAGTCCTTGAGACTGCATTTGCATCTGGAAAAGGCAGCGCATGGCAAGATAGATGCTGTACATTTTGACTGTTCCTTATACATGTATTGTTGCTCATCCAATTCCTGTTCCCCCAGACTGTTTATGTTCTTGTGAAATCCATTACATCGCATATCTGGTTAATACAAGAGCAAAACTACTAAACAGGATTTTGAGATGGCTTCACCCTGGCCAGCCATATCTCTTTTCCAGTGTAAACTCATTATTGAACAGGCACTTACTGCTTACAGCTAAATATATCCACTTAAATACTTACAGGAAGAAATATTGAGTTGGCACTATTACAAGATTCCAACTTTGCTAGAAGAATCTAGGTGTGTTATTCACAGAAAAGTAATGTAAGATGAAAACTCGTTGCATTTTTATGCCAACATTGGTTCATATTTTCTTTGTGAGGAATCAGTCTTTTGTCGCAACATGTTGTGTTGCAGTTGTGTAACAGAAATGCTGTCACCTGGTAAAGTTGAGTCTCCTCATTTCACCTCAGCCTTAATGACAAGCACCCAACTGACACGTTAAGCCTGTCTCATTCCACTGAAGGTTGGTCTCAGGTAGTTTTTTCTTTTTTTTTGACTAGCACCGACTGCAATTACAGCAAGATGTAACATCTTCAACCACAGGCCCGCTTTATCTTTTTGACCAAAGTCCCAGTCTGCTATTTATGAACCTGCAAATTAGGGTGTTTGACACTGGCAGTCTGAGGTCCGGGGCTATTTAAGGCCACAGGCGAGACATGAGGCCCATTCCAGGTAATGACTGGGGATTAGGTAAGTCGTTTAAAGCAGGCAGCCATAATGTTAGTAACAGAGCTGACCTGGTTTCGGTCAGAGGCAAAGTAGTAATGTAAACATACACTTAAGAGGCACATGTGTAGCTTATACAGGCTCCACATGAAGAGCACATGGACACACTGTCAGAAGGTTCATCAACATGTGGAAATGTTACTCTAATATCTGATGCAACTGCCTAGCTAGGCTGCAATAAATACGTTCAACTTTAAAGTAAACTTGTCGACTTAAATAAGTATCTCATTTGGAGTTGCAGGATTTTGAATATATAATGAAGCCCTGTTGAATATGTTTTGTTGGGAGTGTGACAGAAGGTCATAAATCTTCATTTTTGCGCACTGTGGCAAACCAATTTTTGCAGTGCATGACAAGACATTTATATGCAAATGGTTTCATTAAGTTAGCCCTGAAATAAAAATGGGTGTGGACACAATACATGATCTGTTTTAAGAGAGATTAACAGTTGTATTTCATGTGTATAAGTCACCTTATGGGGCTAAGCAGGCCTTGGTTAGCATGAAGCAACATGATGAGATTCAGGCCCTTGGCTCTTTTCCCAAAACAGGTGCATTCTCATATGTGCGATTTTAAAATCATATACAGCCAATTATATTTGACAGCAGCTTTTGTGAGTTGAAAACCACCACTTATACACTGCATGAGCAAGGCAATTGATGCAAGGCAGTCTAGAAATAAAAAAAAAAAAGATAAAAGAATTGTTGGTAAGCTGCTGATGAAATGAAATGAAATTAAGTGGTATAGCTTGGCGGTTTGCGTAGGAGGCGGGTGGGGGTTGAGTTGGGCTTGGTGGTGCTGGCAGTAGGTGGGGGGATGACCAGCTAAAAGCAAAAGGAACCTGAGACTGTTTATCGAACCTGGAGTGTATGTGGCGCTTCTAGGAAAATAATTTTCTCAAGCAGATTGTGGGTTATAAATTATGCTGCAATGACTGCTGTTAGAAAGGACGGATGCTGGTTGGATGATGGTACTAGACAGCCCATACACCTAGACAGTACCATTAAGCTCCTATAAATACCTAATGGCTTCTGACTTCTAGGAAAGCTGCAGTGTTCTGAGGTCATGACTTCCTAATCAGCGCCTTTACTGGAGTGGAGTTACATAAAACTCTGCACTTTGTGAACTTTACACTTTCCATTGGTGCTGTTTGCTTTCACTGCAGTGTAGAAACTTATGCAGTCTTTTTTTTTATTCAAGTGCTACATATCTTAATCCAAAGTACAAATTTGAAGAATTTAAGATAGTGATTGATTCTGACTTCCTCCCTCATGGTTAGATTTTACATCTTTATAACTAATTACTGTGTATCTGAGTGCAAGCGTCAGCGGTTGCATGCAGATGCTTATTGCAATTCTGTGTGGGAGAAGCACTTGTCAATTGCAACAAAGCATCAGGGTTGATAGTGTTGTGTGTCTTTGTGGAGGTTAGCGCAGGGGGAGGGGCTGTCTACTTCTATAGGCGTGTATGTTTGGGCCTGCTGATTGGTCTGACAGCATGTCACTGCAGAGAATGGTGCGTAGTCTAGCTTTTGACTTCGTAATGCCTCTAATGGTGGGGTTTAACTGGAACTTGGTGTGGGGATAGTCCTGCAGGCGCCTAGAAGTTCATTAACTTCAAGGGGGTTACATTATGCCATTGTTATGCTGGGGGGGTTCGCTTTATTATATATGTCAGCATGAGTAGGTATGTGATGCAAAATTCATAATACACCATTGCTTTTGGTGGATTAAAGCTTCAGTAGGCAGTAGTTTTTTTCCATAGTAACCTTTCAGCATTTGGTCATAAAAATAGTCTAAGAGGAAACTAGACTTCTCTTGTTGTGTCAGAAGATCTAGCCTGTGAAATGATATTTTGGCCAATCACAGATCTTTCCAGGGCTGGGTGACTGAAAGCTATAATGGCCAATCGCTGTCAAGACTCTGTTAGATGTGTGTCTACAGTGGAGACTGTGTGGCTCCCAAATGTGTCAAAGACGCAACATGACAGCCCTCCCACCACTGATGTTTTAACTTTTCTTTTCCATAATGGTGAGAAACGGCTTTGCGTCATCCATCTTTATATATCGTCTATGGATAGGACAAGGAGGGGGGAGTCATAGGAGGAGGCAGTGTATATTTTCAAGTCGAGAGTCAAAGTCCCACCCCTTTGGGTGAGCCCTATGGGATCTTACTTCTGAAAAAATATGTATTACAGTCAAGGTTGAGAGGCAGATACAGACATATATTTTAATCATGTTTGAATTATGCATAGGGTGTTTGTCAGTTTAGAAGATTCTTTTTTCTGCCCACTGCAGCATTAAATGATATTTTGACCATTTAAAATTGGTGATGCCAACCTCTTAAATATCGCAAATTGGATGAAAGCGACTGCAAGTACAGGATATTTATAGGAATGTGGTTTGTTTCTGGCTGTTTAGATGCACAACATATAGTTCCCCCTGAGTGTATTTGCAGTTTGGGGCTTTTCTGGCACTTGGGCCAGTCAGATGATGGGGACTTGTGCTGCAGGGCAGTAAGAGTGCCAGGCACTCACTCAGACACTTTAATCCAAAGTGACTAGACTGTTATTTATAAAGTGTCTGAGGGTCAACAGGGCACAGGGTCAGAGGGTCACCGTTATCAATCAGCTCAGGCCAAATGATGAAACTACTGATGACAAAATGCGGGAAATGTGACAGAGATGAGAAAAATGAAGGAAGGACAGAAGATAGTAAAGACAAACTGTAAGAAGGGAAAGGATGAGGAAACAGAACAAATGTCTGTGGGTATACCATATAGGTAGAGTTTTATCTTCTGTAACAGCACTTAACCCCTGTCTCCACAGGCTGGCAGCAGTGGTTGTATCAGGTCTGGATCATATCACTTTATCTAATTGATTTATAGGTAAAGAGACATACAGACTCTTATAATCCTGTCACTATATGCACAGGCTTCTGCAGCTGCAGCAGAGACACACTTAGCAAATATGAAGGATATGAATGTCAAACGTTCAGCAGAGAGTGTGTTTGACAGGAGCTTAGCATGAAGTGGAGAGACTTGAAACTTTCAGAGTGTGTAGAATTGTGCGCCTGTGTGTGTTTTTTTATGTGTAAGTGCAGGAATGCATTATGTGTGCATGCTTGTGCCGCTTGATGATGGCCGGGGAGTCTGGAGAGACTGGAAACTATCCTAGACTTCAGCTGATTCATATTTTATCCTCCGTCTTGGCTCAGGGGAGCAGAGTAATTTGAGAGTGCGACAGACACTCATGCGCACACACACACACAAGCTCACACACTCGCAAAATGAGAGCATATGATGCATGCTGGACAGATTTATGGTGTAGGATTATGAGCACCTTACATCTCCCCTTGGCTCCTGCAGCCGGAGCCAGGTTGGGTTCAGGCAGTATATTCAGGTTGAGCTGGGTGTGCGATGCCAAGAAGCCCGTTCTCAATGCCTTTTCCCCTGCAGCCTCCAGGCAGCCGTGGCAGTTCATTTCTCATTGAAAATGATTAATGTACATGCAAATTACCAAAGCATGGGCATGCATTCAAATATGGGAAACAGCAATCAAGAGGCGGTTATATGAAAAACAATATAATTTTGACTTTGATATTACTTCGCTGTCTTTTATCACTCCATCTACTAGACACCCGTGTTATCTCCTGTTTCATCTCTGTCTCGTTCTTCCACTCCCTCTATCTTCCAATCCATTAGACATTCTATACATTCTCTCAGTATTAGTGTTTTTTGGCACAAGGGCCTATTGAGGTGAGGAATCTTCCTCAAGGGAGCTATGGCGTCAGGATTTTGAGCTTTAGCAGTCGCCTGCCAGTGATCCAGACTGCCTTAAGCAGCGTGCCTCCTCTTATCTAAAGGGAAATCTCATATCTCACATTATCTCAGAGATAATAGGATAACAATGCTGGATTTTCTCCAGCCCGACTCCTCTAAAACTACTGGGTCCTTCAGAGCAGAATACAAAGGGATGAGACCATCAAGTTCCCAATTTGACAGGGTTGAACTAATTTGGATGTTCTTCTCAGCTCAACTGAACTTCAGCTGTTGAAGCATTTCTTACAAAGCCTATTGGCCCATGGCTGTGTTTTTTTTTTTTATTACAGCCATTTGGTGACATTTCTCAGAATATTAAATACTCTTCAGTTCAGTTTTATTCCTAAACTGAAGAAACTCAATGAATGCATGAAGAAGTTGTCATTCTTTTCCCATCGCACTATTTAGGGTGACGGTTTCCACTATTCCCTCTGGCTCCAGCAAACACATTTGCACAAAACACACAACACACTTGTGCCTCCTCAAACCACCCATGGAGGAACACTCTGTTCTTGGGTGGGGTGAGCCATTTTTGGCAGGGGAGGGGGCTAACTGAAAGCGGAAGTGACTTTCTTTGGTGATGTTTTGCTGTCTGATTTGTTTTGAGACTTGGCTGACTTCTGCCATGATTGGCTCATTTGGGAGGTGTGGCTGTGTTTGGTAAGTGCCCACAATTTTTTTTTTTTTGCCAAAAACCATTTACAGCTGCAGTGGCACAGTGTGGTATGTGTTTCACTGACGCTGTGTTAGTTTGATGTCATGGAGATTTGATGGGAGGGGGACAGACTTGAGTGCTACACACCTCCATTTAATTCCAGCAGACTATTATGAAATGGAGAGGACAGGGAGGAACAGAGTGGCCTTCATCTTTATGTCTTGTTGGCTCTTAGGACACACAATCAGCTCTAGGCAGAAACCCACAACACCCACATTTCAATAAAATGTAAGTAAAAGTCACAGTGTTCCTACACAGTAACCCTCCAGCAACATTGTATTGACAAGAGTAAAAACAGGAAACAGTTTATTCCTGTGACTGCTTGTACTGTATCTAGTTCAAAGGGTTTACAAAACTAGAGGAGATGAATAGTTTGTAGCACCCAATAATATAATAATGTTTCTGAAAATATAATAAAATTGGATCAAAAATGTAGTAAATCCAATAATGATAAAAATAACTTCACCACTAATGTCGTACAATGTCACAACTGATACTGTGATAAGTTTATACTATACTATACTACACTATAGTACTACTATGGCACTATAGTATGGTGATACTATACTATATTTATATACTTCATATATATATATATATATATATATGGATTGAAATGCACTAAAATCCCACTCCAAGTCCCACTCATATCCCTGCTGAGTGGTCACTGGTGGAAGGATTGAGCTTTTTACCACAGTGGATCTTAGATTAGATGTCAGAAGATGATGAGAGAAGGAAACGGTTGCCAACGTTACACCAACAAGTGGCAAACACAAAACAGCTGATTCAGCCCCCCCTGTAGATGTGGTCCATCATCCACTCACTTTCAAATCATATATATATGACATACATAAATTACTAAACACATAAGACAGAAAATGAACATAGTGTTACATTATCAGTCAAAAATATTACATTATCAGTTAAATAACTGCCCACCTGAAAATGTGATCAATTCTTCACAATGTAATAAAGTATTACATTATTGTTAGAAAGGTTATTACAATATCAGTCTGGACATTTTATTACATTATGCGGCTTTATTACATTTTCTGTTAAAGTGCAAATTTTATTATATTTTCAGGTGTTATTACATTTGCAGGGAATTATTACATTACTGGGTTCCACACAGCTCACAGATTTTTTTTGTCTGATAGCAATATTGCTCCCAGAATTCACTTCTTAGAATAAAGAATTTTCCCTCATGACCAGAAATAATATGCAATAAATGACTCATCATCCCATAACTGGCTCAAATTGCAGAAATGAAATACTCTGTTATGCTGTTTCCTAATGTAATGTGGTTAAGAAAATGCCCATTGTTATTACACATGCTCGATCAGTGGAGCGGGCTGAATGGATGGGATTCACACATCAAAAGGCTTTTTCTAATATGTGAGATATTTGCCAGATTCAGATTGCAAAGTCAAGTGCCGGTGTTTTAGAAGCTTAATCTAATACAGTCTGCGAGTTCCACACGCCGATCAGAGGATGAAGTTATTCTGTCCCGGAGAAATGTTGTTTGTATTACAAATGTAGAAAAGAATTTTGGATATTCACTTCAGCGTGTGAATAAAATGTGTTAGCCCGTGTGGTGATAGAAATTTCTGTCTCTGTGTGTAGTGGCATGCTTGTTGCTCATCTGTGTCAATGTGCATAATGTGTGATTGCTGGGTGTGTGTGTGTGTGTGTGGTTATTTCTGTGTGTGCACTTCACTTCATGTATTCCTTCCCCTTCTCTCTGGATCAGTGTGTGTCTGTGTGTGCATGTGGGTGTGTTGAGGGGGGGGTTGATGGGCTCAGTGGGAGCCCGGGTCCTGGGGGAACAGCTCTCGTTAATAATTCAGACGAGGCTCATTATCAAGGCAGCGCAGATTTCTCCCTGATTCCACCTTAATTGCAGGCAGGCTGCTCCACTCAGGCAGGCGGTAGTCACGCTGGGTCGACTCTCTGTCTTTTTCTCAGGGCCTGCTCTGTTCGACTTTGTTCTGCTCCGTCTCCACTACTCACCCCTATCACAGCTAGACGGCCTCGGGCTTTCCTACTCTGTATTAGCATACACCTTAATAACCACAACATACTATGCGCATGCTATTTTTATTTGTACTTAAAGATGTGCCTCATGTATTTCTGATTAGAGACAGACCATCCACTGTTTGGGCGTTGCTATGGAATGTTTTATTTGTTGGCAAACAAACATACAATCTGCTGGATGATGTAGGTTGTAAAACTGTAGCATGAAGCTGATTTATCAATGATCTGATCAGCATCAATTAATCTTCAGTGCCTTTGCAAACCAGTTATTTCATATTAAAATTATTTATTGGAAATTAGGGTGCACTGAAATTCAGTACCAATATTACTTTCAGCCTATTTATGTTTTTATTGTTATTCATTGCCTCTTAACAAAGAAGTCTTCATTTTAAATATAAAAACAGCTACTATTTTAAAGTCGTCAGCCCTTCATCACATTATCTTTGCAGGAACACAGATTCACACATACAAAGAAAAGAAAAAGCCTTTAACACAACCCAACATATCTGCCACTACCACTGGTTAAAAGGCACCTTATGAGCTGATATTGGAAAATATTGGCTGATACACATCTCATTGACATAATACTGCATCCCTATCAGGAAGGAATGTAAGAATGACATTTCCATTGTTGTTGCGATATGGACATGTCATGTCATTTGGACAAAAAAAGAGTTTGGAACAGAAAAAAAAAAAAAAAATCTACTCTACATTTCCACAAGGTTGTTACTGTGTGGTAACCTCTTTATGATTATTTGGTGTTTTAACCTTACATTTCTATTACAATAATGCAGTTTTTGGTGCATTTATGAAATGATACAAAAGCAATATAAAAAAATTATTGCGATTTTAATAATTTTTATTTTAAAGTACCATTTCAAAAACACATATACACTGGCATGTGTAAGCTTGCAGGCCCTTTGGTTGATGAAATGTTGGTTTTGTGTTGCATGATTCTGGCCAAAAATAAAATCCCATTTTTTTCCCTCTAAAAACAGGATTTTTGATTTCGATTCAGGCGGGTGGTGGCATATTAGCCAGTATGTTGTTTTCATGTGCAACCCACTGCTCCCAGTCTGGCATGTGATGAAGTTTGAGGTGCTGGAATAAGTTGGTTGTGCTGCTGTCTTTGACTAATACCGCCTTCAGGCTGAGTTTGCTGCGAGGAATGGTTTGGTCTTCATCGGAAACTTCGAAGCCGTACCAATTCCACACAACCAACTCGCTCTCGCTATTTTTAGCCATGAACTTCTCGCTCTCCTTAGCAAACGGCATTTTTGTACTGGTGTGTGGAGACCGCTCTCACAGTTAGGAGGAGGAGCCTATGGTAACCCAAAGGCGTGCGTCCCAGAGACACGAGAGAGATTAAATTTGATTTGACGATTGCCCTTTTTTAAACATCGTCCTAATTAAATAATCCAAATTTGATTTAAAATCAATTAATCGTGCAGCCCTAGTTGTGTGTGTAAAGGCTGCACATTTTAACAGGCGAATGAAGTGTAGAATGTCTTTTACAACGAAGTTATAGCGATATCTTCAAAAGTAATTTTCATGCTTTGCCATTTGATCCTTGTGGGGTGTTTTTGGACAAAGCCATCGGAGAGAAGCTAAAAAGCCACATCTGGCTCAGCAGTCATGGGTTGCAGACCCCTGGTCTACCTGAAAGGCAATAAGTAAGAAAAATCATTTTATTTACACACACAGTCTATTCACATGCGAACATTTGACCTTTCAGATGAAGCCAGCCATAACTCTCACATAAAAAAGCCATATCGTTATTGAAGATTTAAAGGCTGATATAGTAACAAAAAATTGGAGTAACATGACATAGAGAGATATGTACCCAATATCACCCAACCCACCCAATATTTGGACACACTGAAAATATGTTATGCGTGTTTTTTACTTTATCAGAAACTGGACAACTGATGAACTGTACATCTAAGTCAACGAAGATGTACAGTGTTTTTTGTATTTCTTCTACTATGTTCATTTTGTACCGTGAGCCTTCGATTTTTGTAATTTCAGTTTTCTGTACGTGATGTACATATTGCATATCTGACAATAAAGCTGAGTTTGACTTTTGATTTTGAATTTGATGTAATAAATAATATCAAAATCTGAATCATGAATATCAAACTCACTTAATAATCAACAAGTAGTTCCAGGGACAACAAACCCCGCCCCTTGCACGTATTGTAGCTTATTTTGGCATTGATCCAGCTAATATCTTCATGGCTATACATGTGGTGATGTCAGGATAACAATTGTCTCTATATATGTACCAACGTTGAAGTAAATTGAAACAAAGTTGATGTTTTTATAGACTTTTGAAATTTCACTAATTATAAGTCAATGGGAGAAGAAAAAAAGATAAAAAAATTTAACTTAGACCTGCTTTTCCTAAAATATAATGACATTTATTCTCGGTCAATGACAATCTATAAACCAAATTTGGTATGAATTTATAATAATAAATAAATGTGCCATAAAAATTAAGGTGGGGGGTGATTAAAAAAAAAGAAAAAAAAGGAACTATTTTCATCCAAAGTCACTGTTTCCAGTTGAGAAACCTAACATTATACATTGGTCGTTCTCAGCTCTGTCCTCTGCTGACGACGATGGCTGCTAACAAAACAAACCAATTAATCGATACGTCATTGAAATCTTAAACAGTGGTTTGAACATTGTAGATTTTTCTCATGTCCTGTAGGTTTAATGGACAATTCTTTATTGTAACAGCAGTCTCAAATGCATGGTCTTTTTTTTTTTAATTTGTGATTTTAATTTGTTTTATTTCATCTTGCCATGCCTTGCCTTGTAAATAGAATATGTTTGCACGTCAGACTCACAAGGCAACCAATTTCAAGATGTCACCTTAAACTCCCTCACACTTTATACGTGACACCATAAATCTTGCTAAAAATATTTGACTGATTAAGCAAACAAAAGAAAATTATCATTAGACGCAGCCTGTGTGTGATTTATGGTTCATTATGACTCAAGTGCCATTTGTGTACTTACAGATCCATCTAAAATATAATGCCCTATGATACACACTACACATAGCGTAATGTGTTTTCCTTTGGTTATGAGCCTTGTGAAATATTATAATGGTGGGTTTATCCTTGAAATAGCCTATAGCATATTATCATACTGATGACACTATAGAATGTGTGTTGCCATGATTGATATCAGGCTACAATAATACTCCTCTTCATGCCCATCTATAGGCTTATGTAATGTATCTTGTCTTCATAATTTACACTGACTGATGGGTTTTCATTCAGTCCATTCACTGAAGCCCCACCGTGAGAGCAACATAATGGGCCTGATCATGTCGTACATGTATATGAATATTTCAAATCAAGCCATTGTAACTAGATGGGGGCTTTAGATAAACAACACAGATGCTTCTTTCTCTTTGCTCTTGCTATAAGATGAAGTGCGCTCTGTGCTGTATTTCTCTCCCGGCCACAAAACTCGCCTCCCACAAATCACAGTGCCCATATTTCCTAATTCAATTTTTCTCTTGGTCGGATATCTCTTCCTGTATGCAAGGGATTGATGGTCATGTGCATGTGTGTAAATGTGTGTGTTTACGTGCACGCATATTGCCATGTCTGTCCCTGAAAAAGAGATGATGTATGCCAAGCTAAACGGTGTATTTCACAAAGCTCCATCTCCAGATCCTTTCCTGGCAGCCACGTGCCGCGTCCCTCGCTCTTCTCTGCCTGTCCATCAAGCCCCTGTCATGAGCCAAAAAGAAATGCAGGGTGGGTGGGTGGGAGAGGAGAGTGTATAAG
>JAPTYQ010000009.1:10551205-10574919 GCA_029814465.1 Ostorhinchus cyanosoma
CACACACACACACACACACACACACACACACACACACACACACACACTGACACACACACACACACACACACACACACTCACATTCACAACATACAGAGGTGAAGCACTTTCTCACATACATGTATCAGCTCAAAGCTGCTGACAGATGGATATTTGTGTGTGTGTGTGTGTGTGTGTGTGTGTGTAAATGTGCATGTGTATGTGTGTGTGCGACCATCACCCTGTCTGGATACAGTCACGCTCTCGTAAAATACGCCTCCATCCAGCTGCATCTGACATCAGGAATGTTTATGCAATGGATGAACGAGGGCCATCTAGGTAATCATGGGATATAGTTAGCTTGTTAATGATGCTACAGCCTCTTTTTGAATCTGTGAGCTTTGTGAATAATACAGTTTTAAAGCGGCCTTGTGAAAACCACAATACAATAATGAAAATGTGACAAAGTTCAGTTCAGTTCAGACTATTTTGTTAAAATCAGTCCAGAAACAACTCCACAACCAAATACCAGATTATTGCCCCGACAACTTACATTTTATGACTATTAAGAGCACTAAGAAGAGAAAATCTTGTAATTTCTGCCCCTTTCTTATTAATACTGACACAATTCCAGAGTTACGGGTGGTCATCTTCCTCCTTTGGTTTCTTTTCACCTCACATGAAACAAAAAATCCAAACAAACAGCAATATGTATTTACAGTTTTTAGGGCTAGCATTTCTTTTAAGACAAGAAAGCCTTTATTGTCATTGTACATTGCACAATTAAATTACTTGCAGTTAATAAGTTAAAAGAATAACATTTAATGTCCAATAATACATTGGATGATGTAAAGACATTTTAAATCATTGTCTGGGACATTGCACAATGGACACCATTCCAAATTAAGTTGGAGTAATTTTGTTTTTAGACACATTTCTGTTTTTATTACTATCTATGCACAGCAGTAACCCCCTTTGACCAGGTACAATAATTACATACTGAGTCCCAGTTACACTTTTTCTATCAAGAATATATATATATATATATATATATATATATATAACAGAGAGAGAGAGAGCAAGAGAGACAGACAGACAGAAGTAAAGGTGCTCATAAAGCATTATCCATTCAAATATCATTCACTATTCTTGCAAAACTGTTTGAGCATGAGGCTGAAATAAACATATTTTCTTTTTTTAATGTAGGTTCATTATCACTTAGCATTTAAAATAACTGCATATAAAATCCACTTCATTTTGCAATGTAGATGACAGAATTAAACAGAGTGATAAATGCACTGAAGTATTCTGTTGACAGTAAAGTGAAATTGTGGATCTCTCTTCAACTCAGCCCAGTGAAGTACAAGTATCGTCAATAAAGCTTCTTTTTTTTCCACCTGCTCAAAGGTTAATTCTTCACTATTGTGCCAGTTGTGTGTTGGCAGTTAAGGTTAAGGATACATGAGTAAAGGGTGAAGGAAAAGTAGCTTGTGATGCTGCTTGTTTTAGTGTCAAATGCATGGCATCGTCCTACACATGTGGCTTTTGTAGGCGAGGAAAGGTTTTTTTTTGGAAGAGTTCACTTGAGGCTGAACTCAAGTGGTTTTGTAGGCAGAGACAAAATTGTAGCACCTTGTGCAACTGACACTGAGCAGAACAAAACAAAACAATGAATAAACAAAGAACTATATGACAGTAAAGTCCCCATTAAAAAAATACAAAGAAAACTTTTACAAACAGGAAGTCCAAACAGTTATTTTTGTGTTATTACCTGTATGTAAAGAGGTGAGACATCTAAACCACCTCATGTGATACATTTTCATGCTCCTGTTTCTTTCCCATAATTCACTCTGTGGAATCTTTCATTTTCCCTCCATAATCCAACCGACCCAAGTCCAGGCCCAGATCATGACTGCTGAGGAGAGGTTAGGAATTAGGTCACAGCATTTCACTCCTCTAATTAGATGCTGTGAGTGTATGCATGTTGGTGCATGTGTGTCTGTCTATATATGCGTCTACACGCTGGGTGCTCTTAATCCGTAGGTGGCCTCTATGGTAATGGGGGAGTCCTGGGAAGACGCGTTAACCCACATTTCTGTTACTCTCTGCATGTTTTTGACGTCAATAGGCCAGTAAAAAAAGTAAAATGACGATGAGGAGGACAGTCAGGGGTGAAGATGAAGGTATAAGGTAAAACAAAAAGGAAGTATCCCAAGGGGGGTGAAAGAACAGGTCAGATTCAGCCATAAAAAATGCATGTGAAGCAATAACATTCCAAAAGAACAAGCTCCAGTTGAGAGAACGCTTTGGCCTACACGCCCCGTGTTGCGGGCAGGTTAGGATTCAGTTCGGATTCCCATCCCATTACCCATCAGGACCATGTAACTCCAGCTTCTCTGTGGTAGCAAATGGCATTTGAGGTGAAGGAGCTCTTTACCTCGCTCCTCATGGATTTGTTCCATCCACTTCCTGAGATGTATCCATGTAGGGGGGCAAGGGGAAGACATACTTGCTTTTTGCAGTTTTAATGTGTACTTGTGTTTTTTGTTCATTTCAGGATGTTTATCCGACATGACCGAGAGACTGTGTGTTACTCAGAATTTTTTCGATGTGCTGAAATCTACATCAGCTCAGTGGGGTGTGTGTGGAGAGGACAAAGGGGGTAAACAATTGGCAAAGAGGGTGAAACTAAGGTATCATACAGGATTTTTGAGTGTGTGTAGGCATGTGTGCATGAAGCTGTGTGTATGTGGGGAGCGAAGTAAAAGAAAGAAAGAGTAGCGCGGGGCTAATCTTAATTAAGTTTTCAGGAGGCTCTTAAAAGGTCATGGCATGCCTCCGCGCCCCCTCCCTTCCTTGCCACCACCGCCATCACTACACCCCGCCGAAATTTCACTTTCCCCCCCTTCCCTCCCTCCCTTCATAACCTCCCCATTGCGATCTATCCAGTCATCAGCCCCCCATCTGTGCACATTAGCCATTCATGAACACACTCATTAGGGTGGGAGTTTGAAGCGATTGTGTTCACTAGTCTGCGGCTGGAGCGTGGCGATTAATATTTCAGCGTCTCCCGTTGAGGAGCTGAGAGCAAGTTTGGTCGTCTTAGGCGAGAGAGAGAGAGAGATTCAACCTTCCCTCTCTCACCCCCTACAAACCGTCTTCCCCCCCTTTGCTCCTTTCAGATACACTCTCCGCAAACTTACAGTACATTGCCCCCTTATTTCCACTTATTGCATACACACTCATGATTTGGTTACACATTTTTGTCCACACACTGAGGCGCAGACCCTAACTCAAACCGACTTAATTGGGCTCTTTTTGTTTCCGGAAACGAGGAGCAGGGAATAGGAGAGGAAGAAGAAGAAGAGGAGCAAAAAGATAAATCCTGTCCTTTGTTGCTCCCCCTTCTCCCACCTTCTTGTCACCCCTCTCAGTTTGACGGCAGTATTTCCCTTCCTATCTGTCCTTTATCTCTTCAGATTGCACTGAATTGGTCAAGACATGAGTCATGGATGAAGAGGTGACTTTGATGGTGTTTTTGTCTCACACACCCACACACACACGCAAGTTCATTCAGACCAAATTGATGCTCTCCTTGATTCACGCTGTACACCCGCAGTTAATATATGACAATTTGAAGCAGCCA
Source organism: Ostorhinchus cyanosoma (assembly GCA_029814465.1). Classification (NCBI taxonomy): domain Eukaryota; kingdom Metazoa; phylum Chordata; class Actinopteri; order Kurtiformes; family Apogonidae; genus Ostorhinchus; species Ostorhinchus cyanosoma. The sequence goes on from JAPTYQ010000009.1 coordinate 10,554,831, forward strand.
GGAGTATCAAGGGTTATCAGGCTGTCAATATCTGAAGCACTGCTCTGGCATACAGATAGGAACAAAAGTGGAGTTCTCCTGCTTTATGAAAAATATAGATTCATTTTAATAATAGACACTTTTCTATTTCACTGTTGCTTTTCTATTGTTTTTTTAATCTCATCCTCGTCCTATATTTTTTTGGGGAATCTGGCTGGCACTAAGCAGCAAACAACACTTCTACTGAAAGTGATGCAAAATGCTACTTGCTTGTCCAGCAGAAGATGTGAAAGCATTTTCTATTTCTTAGTAATTCCATGTGAATTATAAAATGATCTCAAAATGCCCCTGAGAAGAGAGAGAGAGAGTAACACTTAAAAAGATTTGTTGGCTTAGAGCAGTCTTGCAATTATAAATCTGAATTTTTGATTGCAATAATAAAAATAGCCATCAGTCAGTAAAAAAAATACTTCTTTTTGAAGTTGTTTGGTTGTCTTACAGCACAAATGGAAAGATACATCAATATTGGCACCTGCAGTTTTTGTTTCCGTTTTTTCTTTTTTTCTTTTTTACTTTGTTACTTGTTACTGTTAAACAAAATTATTTGTCGTTGTTGAATCTGTCCTTTCATTTTTCACTTTAATAAAACATTCTTGCATTCTTTGCAAATAATTCAACATGAACAAAAATGTATAGTAAATAAACAGTTACAGTGTCTGACCTCACTGAAGTATTGTTTTAATGGAGTACTTAATCGGTCAGGTGCACTGTAAATGAAAAACATATTTGATGTACTCTATAGTGCTATTGTGTGTAAATATAGAGGCTGTCATGGTAGGTCAAGGTTGATTATAAGGTAGCAGAGTTCCACAGAGAATTGTCTTCATACAACCTTAAAGTACCTCAGTTTCTTGCTTTAGATCCCTACTGTTCAAGCAAGGGGGCCTCAAGACCCTCTTTGACTCCCCTTTGTTCCCCCATCCTTTTTTTGTTGTTCACCCACCTCTGCCCTCTCAACCCCTCCCCCTACAGATACACTCAAACCCCCCACCAACTCCCTTTTTTCATTCTAAGCATACCATTCTCCATCGTCTTCTCCATATAGGTGTACAAATAAGTGGGAGTCTATGGGCTGTGCGTGAGTAAGTGGAAGTCTGCGGGCTGAAGGGTTGCATGTGGATAGGTATTCATAGGGAGCAGTGGTTGGTGCTGTGCACACTGATGGCTAATGAAGTTCCTCTGCACCTCATAGCCCTATTAAACCACTGCCCCCTACCTCTACCCACTTCACCCCCCACCTCTTGCCTTGTTTCTCCCTGAGGGAGAGAGTTGGCAGGGAGTGAGCTGGCTGCTATGGCAACAACGAGGAACCCTCCCTCTCCCACAGGTCTCCTTAGCAACTGGTAGCTTGGCATTGCGGTAATGAGTGTGCCCGGTGTGCCAGGCTTTGTGTCATGTTGGCATGTGTGCAACATGTACGTGTGTGAAAGAGTGAGGGAGTGTGTGCATAGGTGTGTGCCTGTTTGAGCCTCTTTGTGTGTTGGTTTAGTGCGGTTGCCAATTTAGGTGAGAGTTAAAATGTGTGATGACAAAGAGATGTGGATTGGAGCCACTACTTGGTGCTGATCCAGAAAAATCGTGAGGCTTATTTTATTAAAATGTAACCAAAACTGGCACTTGACTGACTCCCCTTATCTTTTTCTGTATGTGTTTGTGTGTTTTGCAGATGTGTGGGCCTGTGTTCCAGTCTATTTGGGCTTTTATTTCTCATCCAGTGTGATTGTGGCCAGTCTTTTTTGTACTGTGAAATTGAAGCAATTAAAGGGACGATCCGATGAATTTTGCATGCCATGTGTATGGCTGCCTTTGAGTTTGCTGCTCTGCTGAAATTAAATTAAACGCTGCGAATGGTGTTTATTAAAGTGTGATCAGAGGTGTGCACTGACCTTTAGAATGTGGGAAATGAGATTCTCATTGTTATGAATGAGATTATGTGGAGGCCGAGTGTGAAAAAAGCCTGAGCCTGCATTGATTCCATTGTTGGCCGACAGTTTCTTTGTATATAGCAGAGGGAGGTTTCAATATAATCAAATCCACACTGTGCCTGTTGGCTATTAAATGGACTGATACACAAATATAGACACACAGGCGCTCGCGTAAATGCAGATTGACTTGCAAATGCTTGCACACACGCATATCTTGCCCATCTTGTAAAAAGAGCTGTAAAAGCCTCTCCAGAAACGTGTTGGTCTTTTTACAAAAGCATGGCAGGCCCAGTGGAAAATGTTAGTTTGCTCCCTAGACGAGGTGTGAAGTGCGAGCAGGCGGCCGGCCCCACAGGTTGCCCAGCCCAAACACCTGTTGTGTGAATCCTCAGTGGGAGGACGTGCGCTCTGCCTACCTAGCAGGTCTCAGTGGAAAAAAACCACACCCGTTCTCTACTGTGGCACGTGCTCACTCATGTGCTCACACTAACTCTGAGGCTCCCCCATTTTGTGCGTGGGCGTCAGACGTGATGCCCAGATTGTGTCCCCTTTGCGCCCACCGGAAACACTCAGCTGTCTCTGGCATCAGGCGAGCGGATTTTCCGATCCCCTATCCGGGTCTCAGATGCTCTACTAATCTGTCAGTGTCTATTTTTACCCACCAAAGCTGTGGCAGCCCGGTTCTATCCCACACCCTGCTACACCGATCCCAACCCTTCCCTTGGCACCATGGCTGATGAGTCGCCAGCCATTGGCTACAATTAGTGCACAGTCAGACAGGAATCCCCTACCAACTCCAATGTACCCCTCTCCACAGCCACTTCCTGGTCTGAGGGAACCAGACACACTACACACTTGCTTTCCATTTTAAGCCTTTTTATAAATGGCACTCCTGCAGTGTAGTGGAATAATGGGGTCGGATACAGAACACCTTTCACAGTGCTTGAATCACTCTAAAGTGCAAACTCAGTTTATTCAAGTACAATGGCAGCCTAGGGAAAGCACATTTAAATTGTACCTGTTCAGATTCTGTGTTGAGATTAAGTAAAAGTTATACAGTTGGACAGCTATTGGCAAATATATTCCTTTAGTTAAAGTAAGATATGAAAGGATATCTTTTGAACTTTTTGCCATGGACTATTTCTTTCAAGAATTTACAAATGTTGCCAATCCTGAGAGACCCCACAGTGATACACTGATAGATACAATTCCTAATCCCAGGTTTATTTCCTCTCCAATGAGGGCTGTAATATGCCTTGCATGCCAATGCAGTCGTGACCACTGCTGTGGAGGCGATGATGGCATGTGGCAGAGAAGTAACTGTTTCTCACCTCCTAATAAAAGAGACTCCTTTTTAATCTTTTCAATTTGATTGCATTCCAAAAACAGGCCTGTCTGCCCATCTGTCTCTCTTAAAGAAGCCTCCTAAAGGGATTTTAATCATCTGACTCTGGGCTTCTCAAGCAAATTGCTACATCTCTCTTTCTCTCTTGCGCACACTGTCTTCCTCCCTTTCTTTCTCACACACATACATGCAAACAATTAAAAATGTTCTTTCTTGTGCTAACTGTCATAGTCACACACTTGTCTTCTCTCGCTCTCTGATGCATCTTCTCTGCTCCATTATGCCATATCTGTGCTGCCATTAGTCCCTTCAGTCCCTCTTCAAGTCCCCCAGACACATAAAATTCCCCCAACCCTGTCCCTATTAATCTACATGGCTCTAAATTCTTTATTTCCCTTCAAAGGGACAACGCGAGCCGTGACATCAATCACGGAAAGCGAATATTTAGCCGGCGCTAATTTCCACCAATAGCCTGGAGACAGGCTTAGCTGACAAAACTCATTCCTGTGCTGAACAAAACTGCTTGTGTTGAAACCTCCCCTCCCCCTGATCCCTCCTGCCTTCTGCACAGGCAAAAACAGCATCACAATAAATGCAGTTAGCGCTTCTGTTACTCCCCCTTGATTTAGGCTTATCAAATGAATGTGCACCATAGAGGGATACCCTTTGACAATACATAATAGCTCCATTCTGCATGAAATGGTTTGGTAATACCAGTCGAGTGTGGCAAACGGCTTTACCCGGTGCCACTACAAGAACAGCTGCTGTGTTCTTAGCTGGGCAAGCGCACCACGCAGCTTCACCCTTGAGGTTGTTTAAATCGGGTGAGTGGTTTCTTTTTGCCGGTTCCCAGACCCCACTCACAGTCCTTAGTTCCTCACTCTGTTCTATTTGAATGAGTGCACATTCGCCACAAGATGGGTCCTTTAAACCATTTGACCTGTTTCCTTACCCCTCTGTTGGTGAGCATGTGTGTGGGTGGGTGTATAGGAGAGAAAACACTTGGGTGGGTTCTATTTGGGGGGGGGGGCAAAGGAGGGGTATGGGAAGAGTGGGGGGCATTCTGAGGGCACCCCTTTGTGTGGCTTGGAGAGGGCCCCTTGCTGTACTTCTACATTCCCATCCCTTACCCCCAGAACCCTCCACCTCCTCCTATCCTCCTTTGCACAGCTGCCCCCATGCCAATCAGTCAGATTATCTTCCAACACAACAACTGTACTGTAGACTCCCACTACAAGCCCCCAGAACATTTCTTGTGAGTAGCAAACAAGGAGTGTCTTGGGCACCTAGCCAATTTTGGCAAGTTCATCAATAGCATATTGACGGCCCATATCGGACTCATAATGTAGGTGGATTATGTAGTTAGTTAGATCTTGATGTGTGCAGAGCCTCTGCACTGATCGCCATTAAATTTCATTGACTCCCAGCATTAAATAGGCCTCTGCAGTCCCTGAATCAAATAGAGTTTGCATAGAATAAATGGGGAAAACAGCAGAGTGTCTGATTAGTATGGTGGAATTTCCAAAGGCTAACTGAGCAATAATCGGTTGGACCAGAATCTCAATAGAAATTTCTATGTGCACGTGGCTTAAATATTTCTGTTGCTTCCTTGAGCCAGTAAAAAAGACTGATTAGGCCTCCAGTGTGCTGTGGAAAAAAGTGTCAACATGTCAGATTTGTCTGAAAAAATAGCCTAAGCTTTTAATCCGGGGACAAAGAAGGCAATCCTATGGCTTGGTGTTTGTCTAAATCAGTTATCAGGATTTTTAGAATTGAACTCAAGCTGATTGTTTTCCTGCCACAGAGACAACTTTGTTCACCTTTATTGGCTTTGATTGGCCAATAAACTATACCCCCCCATCCTCTTTAACATCATGACCAAAAAATCCTATCAGTCTGATTTAATTGTGCTTATTGATAGGTAGATGTCCCTGACAGCAAAACAAAGAACTCACACTTATGACTCCATCAGTGCTATTCTGTATTATGGGACCAGGCAGCGCATCTCTGCATAAGTCCAGCCACTGGTTCATTCATTATTTAGAGCCCTCTCTACTAGGCCCATTGTATTAAAGGGGTATGATTTGAATAGGAAGTAGCTCCCTGGACCTAGGCGTGTGATGTGTGTGTTCCTCTCTGTCATTGTATGTTTCTGTGGGCTTCATCCGTCTGCCTCAGCAAGCCAGTGGGCTGAATGAGAATTTCCATTTTATGAATATTTAATACATAATAAAGTTTTCAATTTTATTCTATTCAAGCCGTAGGGGTAAAAATCTGGCAAAGCCAACCCTCAAGGACAGAACACACCGTAAAGGTAGTTTATACGATGGAGGCATCAAAAGTAGAGTTCACATCAGCTCACTGCTTCAGAAATCATACTGCATTACTAAAATACACACGCAAAATGGTTTAACACTACATCCTGTAATAACGTCCACAGTGTCCCATATTTCCCACATCTCAACCTGCCCTTATGCTGTATTACTATTAGATCATAGCATATCCTGGCTGCCTGCTGTGTCCGTGGTGACCTGGCATGGCTCCGCATGAGACACCCAGCTGGGGAGTGCCCCTGAATCAACTTGGGATTAGCCAAGGATTGTCTGGGATTACTCGGGGATGGAGGAGGATTAGCAGTGACTGCCTGTTTCGGGGGCGTGAGGGCCATAGGATGGCCAAATTGCCCCTGACTCAGACTCAGGCAACAGGAGGCAAACCACACAGAACCACACCTACAGTGGAACCACCTGCAACCTGAGCTATTCTTAGCTTCTGTTACACACTCACAAGGCGACAAAAGAGAGGAAAAAACGGATGTGGTGGAAAAGTACATAACAGGAAGCCAGCAGATAGTGATGATGATCATGATGCCATCGCTGGCCAACGTCCGAAATCTCTCAAATCTCTCTAGCAGGTGGATTCATCAGATAAAGAGGGTTTGGGATGATGACAAATCCCTCCAAGTTCAATGGGGCTGCTCTTCCCTCATACAGGGATAAATTGAGATTTGAATCAGACAGGTCACACAGAGTTGCAGCATGAAGTGGTTGAGCTCGCTGAAAGATGCCCCATTTATAAACAGTAGTGGTGGAACAGCATGAAAGCTTACATATGTTTTAATTCAGGCATGCACAGGACTTGATGGGGATGATTTGGAGTGGTATGATAGGTGGATGATCCAGCCAGGGTGAGACAGGGAGTTGGCGCAGCACGTAGAGAAGCCGTCAGAAGCAGGGAGCGGGCATCCCCTGCGGACCTGCACTGCCGAGATGAAAGGCTGTTTAGTGTTGGAGCAGCAGCATCAAACAACCGCCTCCTCTTGCATCCTTTCCCCCATCCCCCACTCTCTCTCTCTCTCTTTCTCTCTCCATCTTCCTCTCTCACTCTCTTGACTCTCACCACAATATGATATAGTTCTGCCGTTGCACGTTTACCCGGTTGCCATGGTTACCCAATGCTGGAGGTGTCACAACGAGATAACCCAAGGAGGCATTCACAGATCACCTGAATTCAGTTCGCCTCCCATTTATGTGTTCTCTGCCGCAATTTGATTTATTTGTTTCCCTGCCGTGCAATTCCATGTGAATACAAATAATCCGCAACATAATGGAGATGGTGGAAGTGTGAGTACCCTTCAATCTGTAACAATCTATTGTACCGGGATATTCCTAAACCACAGGAGGTGCTTTTGATTTTATATTTTTCTGCTTCAGTGTCAAAATGCCTCATGGCAACAAAGGGCAGTATTGCAACCACAGATTTAGGTACACATCAGGAGCCTTACCATTCTGCCACCCTTCAGATGTACATGAAAATACAACAGAATACATTCTGGAAATGATCAAATTAGCAACTGTACTTTCTAGCGTTGAGTATATAATGGGAAAGTATGTGGTGACAGGCAGTATAACTGAAGGCACAGAGACTGAAAGCAGCAGTTGAAAATGACAGTTGTGTAGAAGAAAGTGTATAGAAATATGAGGAGGGGAAAATTAAGAAAATCAAGAAAATACTCAGCCCATAGTGACAAAATAGGAAGAAGGATGCAATAAAGACAGCAAGGAGGGAAGGGGAGATAGGAAGTGAAGGTGGATGTCAGAGGGTGGGTTACATCCATTAGCCTTCCTTCCTCCCGGCTCAATCTTGCGATACATCCCCCCCATTCAAGATACAAGAGCGAAAGAGACAAGGCTGGCGCTAAGCCAGACTGGCACCGACATCAAACATACAGTACGCCCAACCACAGCAGCTTACATCAGCCCGGCTGAAAGGAGAAGTAGAGGAGGACAGATGGATTGATGGAAATGAAAGTGGGAGGATTGACGTACATAAGGAGACTGCCTCAAGACTGAGTTTCAGGTCGTTCCAGGTTGGCTGAGGCTGACAGGGTCTTGCTCTGTGCCAGCTGTAGCTGTCTTTCGAAACTTGTTTGTGTTTTTGAACACGCTCTCAATTTTCCAAAGCTGTGACACTGGTTGACACTCATTGCACAGAGGCCCAAGGATCTACCTCAGTGTGTATTTTGTGCATCTATTAATAGACAATGAACCGATTTCATAATCTGACACTTTTTCCCTCCATCATTCAATATGTATGGAGTTAATGATTTTGAAGCAACATTAAGTTGATTTCTGTTTATCGTAGTTTATGTTGAGTTTTTTGTGTCTTTTTACCTTCTTTAACACATATATGACACAGATTTCACTCATTGGGGTGTCCTAGTAGTTCATGTGTAATTAAATCAGACCCAGGCACTTTGCTGCATGTCCTACTTTCTCTCTCTACACCACTATCACCAATAAAGCAGACAGATCTTTAAAAAAACAAAACAAAAAACAAATTTCACTCATTTAAATTGCTCACCTCATGAAGGCATTTTATGTAAATTGTAATTGTAATATATATGTGTGTGTATATATATATATATATATATATATATATATATAGTACACAAACAGTAATTAACAAAAAGAACCCATTTGAATAGTTTAATTTGATCTTTTCATAATTTTGTGTCTCTCCTCTCTTTTTCAGAACTCCATCCGACATAATCTGTCCCTACACACACGTTTCATTCGAGTCCAGAATGAAGGAACAGGGAAGAGCTCCTGGTGGATGCTGAACCCAGATGGAGGAAAGATGGGAAAAGCCCCACGCCGCCGAGCTGTTTCAATGGATAACAGCACCAAATACCTGAAGAGCAAAGGACGCATCAGGGGCAAGAGAGTTGGCCGTCCAGGCATAGGAGCTGGATCTGCTGTGGTAGGGCTTCAAGGCTCCCCCGACCACGGCAGCCCACCACGGAAAGTCCTTCCAGGGGCTGGAGGAACATCTGGAACAGATGGAGAGTTTGATGCATGGACAGACCTCCACTCTAGAGCCAGTTCCTCAGCCTCAACCTTAAGTGGTCGTCTGTCACCTATCCTTGCAGAGGGAGAACCAGAAGAACCAGAGGAAGGAGGCCTGTCATGTTCCACCTCCCCTCACCTGTACCCCTCACCAACTAGTGCTCGCTCTCCTTCCATGGGGGCGGGAAATCGCTGCCCACCCCTGGAGCAGCTGCCTCAACTGGCTAGCCTGACAGGTGCAATCAGTTTGGATGAGCAGCTAATGGAGGATGGTTATCATCACCACCACTCACAACAGCAACAACACCAGCAGCTTCCCCCTGTTGGTAGACATAAGCACCAAACTGCTGTTTATCACTACAGCTCTGGAGTGAAGGGGCAGAGTACCTATGGTGCAGGTGTTTATGGTGCAACAGGAATGGGTTTGCTGCGCCACCACTCACCCATGCAGACCATTCAGGAGAACAAGCCAGCAAGTTTCTCTGGAACCATGCGGGCGTACTCCAGCACCAATGCTCTGCAGAGTCTGCTAACAGCGACCCCAACTGGGCAGCAGTACTGTGCCAAGGACATGATGCTGGCACAGGAGAGAGAAAGCCATCCCATGATGAGCCAAGCTAGTAATGGAATAGGCTCCAACCATCACAATCACCACCAAGGCCATCACAACGGCCACAGCCACAATGGACCTCATAGTCATAGCTCAGCTCACAGCCATAACAGAACTCACAGCCATACTCCTAATCATAACCACAACAATGTAACCAACCACAACCACAGTTCACCTCACAGCCTCGCTCACAACGGCCACAACCTCAGTCAGAGTCATAACCACACGCCACCTCGGGCACAGGCTCTAACTCCACGAGGGAACAGCAGTCAGCTGCAGACCTACAACCATAAAGCCCCCTACTTGTACAGCCCTCCGTCACATGCCCACCTCCCCGCCTCCACCACCCTCCCTCCAAACCCAGCAGGCATGCTCGGTATGCCCCAGGACTCTTGTCATGTGGCCGCTGCCCCACACCCACATCCTCGTCACAATCATTACCCTGACCCACAAAACCAAGGCATGGGTAACGGAACATACCACCATGGCCAGGGGATGGGGGGCAGTAGCGGTGATAGCAACTACCACAGCTATCACCAACCTCACCCACATGAGAGACTACCGGCTGACCTGGACATTGACATGTTTCACGGTAGCTTAGACTGTGATGTCGAGTCCATCCTCCTACATGATATCATGGACTCTGGAGAGGAGATGGACTTCAACTTTGACTGCTCCCTAGCCCAGGGGGTGGGCATTGGAATGGGCATGGGCATGGGTGTAACTATGGGCATGGGGATGGGGATGAGTGGACTTGCTGGTCCACAACAAGCTCATAGTAACCAGAGCTGGGTGCCTGGCTAAAGTCAAGGATACCACATTGTAACCAGTTCGGCTGCCCATGAAGCACTGTGCTCAAATGTGGCATTCTTGACTTGATACAGAGACTAGAGGACCAATATTCCCTTCTCTCTTTTTTGTCCTGACAATTCCTCAGTTATCCCCTCCTTTTTTGATTCCTCCCCTCCCGAGAGATGTAGTTCATGTCACATTAAGTTTTTCCTTATATCAACTATACTGTGATGACAATCTCTCAGCTGTGCTTGCCCAACTTTGCTTCTCATTTACCATGAGAACTCAACTCTCAATGCACTTTATTGCAAGTGGGTCACATCTTGCAGTGCAACGTGTTCTCAGAGCGCTCAGGCAGAGCTTGGCATGTCTCGTAAGGTGGCTGCAGTATTTGACAGGAACAAATGAGGAAATCACAGGCTCTGTTGATAAAGTGTCACATCTTGGCATTGAATTAAAATTGGAATCCTTTTCTCATATGCTGCCATTGTCAGTAGTGACGACAATCTTTTTTTCATTCAAACTATTTTATAAGTGCTTTGTCTGCAGACTTTTCATTAATTTTTCCAAAGATCAGAACATGTATACATAAAATGTATGTATTCTGGCTTTTACCTATTTGATGATATTTACATTCACATGCTTTGATCACACATTTTTTCTTTTATATAGAATGTCTTTTACAGTGTCATGCATTCAGTCCTTGGAGGTTTGACTTCTCTCTTGGATGTGACATTTTGTTAATGCTCTTTTGCCCTTGATTATAGAATATTGTCACAACATCGTTAAATGGATTCTATCATTACTGGCTAGCATGCAATTTGGTGAATTAAAATGTCATATCCCCTTGTCTCACCTGAGCTTCTCATGCCAGTTCTCTCTCTTTCACTCTCTCTCTCCTTCTCGCTCAGCCTCTTTCTTTCACTCTCTGCCTGCCAGTGGAGACAAAGTAACCATTCCTCACACTAAGCCATTAATGTGGCTTGATTGAAATTCAGCATCTTGCTTTTAATCTCCAAAGTGATGCTGCAGCGATGCGTCATTATTGAGAATCTAACGCATTGTCCTCCCATCTCTCACCCCGGCCGTCCGGGCTGGCACTCGCCTCGCCGACTAAATGTGCCAAGAAAGCGAGACAAAACTGTGATTAACGCCAAGTCACTCTGCCTGTCGTCCTGCTCTGAGGAGGCCAATGTCACTGTCCACTTGCCTGCTCACAGAGGGTACATAATGAAAAAAATGGATACAAGGATAAAACTGTTTCCGTCACCAACCTCAGTTTCCATGCTGTTTGCTGTTTGCGTGTGTGTCAGAAAACAGGTAGTGTAGTGTAGTGTTTTTATTGTAAACCATCTCCATTATCTGTATTTTGTGTTCCCTTGTTCCCATGTTTTCAGTACGTATACCCTGAGCAACAAATACATCTGAGGTGCAAAAAGAGAGATTAAACAGAAACAATCAGCAAATCTGAATGGTGTGAGTCTTTGCGCAACAGGGTTTCAAAGCCCCACACGGCCACATACATCCACTTTATGTGTGTTTATTCTGTTGTCTTGTAGTTGTTGTTGTGTTGTTAAAATTTCAAGGACCAACAGGGACCACACTGAAATATCCATCATATAAGGATGATTCTATGGTGAAAAGATGTTGGTAGTGCAGTGTGACCTTCCTGTGCTCCAATACCATGCACCCCTCCCACATGTGCTCTGCTCAATTGTCTCTGTGCTTGTGAGTGGGGGGAGTCTGAAGCTTGCTTCTCACTGGCCTTGGGAGAGAAAAAAAGAGGACACCCCTATTCTCTAGTTCCCTCAAGGAGACTCACCGTGCTTGGTCTGTACCAAGTGTGGCACACAAAGAAAAAAGAGGGGGGTACGGGTGGGGTGGGGGTTATTGTTACAGCCAAAGGTCAAGCACGGCACAGACTATCAGACCTATTATTGGGGTAAATACCTTCATTTCAGGGCTTTTAGCTGCGCTGGTTCCAGTTAATCTCCGTGTGGAATTTTCTCACAAATTGGACCTCACAAAGCAGTTATGCTATATCCTATGCTACAGACATTTAGCAATGCCCTGCCATTCAAAAGAGAGCTATATATGTATGATGTCTAATTTTCCTATATTTATTTAAGAAAGAGATTGGTCTCTGTCACTCTTAAATGTGGTAGTTGTTTGAGTCAACTCCTATCCCATCCTCTTTTTTTCTCTGTTTTTTAAGATGTCACTCTCCCTTTGCCCTTTTACCAACATTTATTTTGTAAAAAAAAAAATCTATATATTAAGAATATTGTATAATAGTTTTTAAAATCTCAAAAGAATATCAGTTTTGTTGTCTATTTCTTTTTTAAGAGAATGTAACTCATCATCTGGTGACTGTTAAATAAATGAAATGAAAGGGAAAGAAAATGACTCTGTCTTTTCACTTGAAGATAAATTTGGTTTTTATAAAAATGACCTTTTCACTATGATTTTGAGGACCAGCAGTGAATTTTCTTAAGCTTTTTTTGTCCGCTTTCACACAGTCACTGACAAGATGAATGAATGCACCTTTTTTGTTAATTTACTTCTTTTATGCCACATTTGTTTCATTTTTAATACACAACACCTTTCACATGTGCAGACAGATGACCCCTCTTGGGAGTCGTGCTCGACCAGGTAGCCAAGTAACTACGTGGGAGGCAAGAGAGAGTGAGTTGAATGAAAAATGGAGGAATGGAAAAATGTAGCTTCTCCTATGTCAGGAAGCATCTCATGTGCTAGAGACAGCAGGAGAAATAAAGAGAGAAATTGGGTGAATGTGGATGTGTGAGAGAGAAAAATCCTGACAGACAGACAAAACATGGAGGCAGCCAGACAGCCAGACAGAGTTGGCAGGATTGCAGTAATAGGTGTGTATGTATGTATGTGTGTGCTCGTGTGTGTGTGTATTTGTCATAAGGCTTGTTATGGCCCATGAAGCGGTATAGGTTGGCCACAGCTGTCCTGGTCCCATTGGAGGCGTTTTCACAGGAGGAGTGTGCAGCACTACAGCGCCATGCTGCCAGGCCCCAGGGGAGCCCCCACCACACACACTCCCCCCGCCTCTACACTCACTCAGACATCACACACACATATAGAGACACATACCACACATTCGCACACATATATTTGAAAATAACACAAATTCACACATTTACACAAAGAAGCTCACAGCGCAGTTACGAAACCATACACATCGACACACTCACGGAAGCAGATATTTCTCACTTAGATGTACAGTTTTAATTGACTCCACTTGGCAAAGCCTCTCTGTAGGGAAAGAAGTGAAAAACAGAAAGAAAGAGGAAGATATAGGGGAATGAAGTGAGGCAGCGTGTATAGATTCCTCTCTTAAAAAAAAAAAAGAACACTTGTTGTGGCCTGATGAGCTGATTTAGTTCTAACATGGCCCAGCAGCCTCAAAAGATGCTTCATAATTTCAACAATTAGACCAAGCCAAGTGTAACCGACACTGAGAGTCTGGCATCAGGCCAAAGTCTCACTCTTCTCTGCCTTTCCCTACAGACTGATCGAGGTAGAGGATTGAGGTAGACAGGAAAGCAGTCCGGTCCAGGTGCTCTGCCTCGGGGAGGGTCTGCTCTTCTGTTCCTCATTATCAGAGAGAGAGGGTGAGAGAGACAGAGAGAGAGAGAGAGAGAGTGAAGCAGCGTTACAGTGTCATTATTCATCCACTCAAGCATCTGGGAGCAGGCCCTTCTTTACTTGGCCCATGATATCACTGTAGAGACCGCCCTTGGAGCTAAAGGCTGGCTGGGGACACTGCTAACTGCTAACAGACAGACCCACCCAGGCGAGGCTCCAGGGTACACATGTCCTTGAGTGCTTATGAGGATTCAGCAGTTCTCACTTTCCGGCCAAGCAGCAAACTGGAAAAGTGCTACATCTACCAAAATTCAATTCTTCGTAAAAGTGATTAATTCACACATATTGAAGGGTGGAGTTTGGTGTTTTCAGAGTAAGAGTCAAGATTAACGGGGTAATTGTCTTTGACTTATTTTCAGCAAGTGGAGCTGCTATAAATAAGGAATAATAGCTTATGTAAAAAAAAAAATAAAATAAAATAAAAACAATGCAGTTTTGTGGCGATCAATATGTGGAATTGAGGCCAGAAAAGAGGATGTGTTTTGAACGATCATTTCATTCACAATTTATTTTCTTTCTTCTCCTGACAATGAACCCCAAGCAGTTTCTTATAATCCCTCCTATAGTCAAAAACTATATCAGTTGATTATATAGAGGATGAACTAGAGACATTTAAAACCATGTCGCAAAAAGTTGCGTTCACCCTTCAGAGGTGGAGATTATTTGAGGGACACACTAACAAAGAACAGTGAACAGTTTAATGAAATCTAAAAAGGTAGAGATATGAAGTTGGGTAACATTTTCCAGACCAGTGGAGGATAACAACATTTTAATTGTGGAAATATCTTTACCTAAGTGGAATAAATCACTGATACCAAGCGATTCTGAAGATTACCCTTTAAATGGGCTCCGCATGGTAAAAGAGCTTAGACACGATGCCAGTGCAACAACAGGAGAGAGACACTTTTTATCCTCTCCTGTTGATGTTTGGGGATGAAATACTGTGTTTTTGTCATTAAGCCAACCTTCTATAGCAGCCTCATTATTGGCCACACATTTAATGAAATAGATTGCGACTGAACGGCAAAGGTGAAATTAAAAAGAATTAAATGAAACACAGTGCCTGTGTGTAAAATAAGCCCTGTACTGGCATATGTGCTCTCTGCAGAACTTGAAGACTGTAATGATGTTTTATGAAATTGATTCATTCAGTGGGTTTATATACAGGGCAAGAGTTAGGAGGGTCAGGGTCTACTCTGATCAAGGCCAGAGAATTTGCAACAACCCAAATGAAAATAAACACTTTTATTGCACTAGTAGTTACGATCATGCAGTAGTTATTCATGACAAAATTCTGGGTTAACAATTATGAACGTTAACTTTGTGGTTTGGAAGGTCAATGATGTTCTGGACCAGAGTGAGACCGCAGAGCATAAAACATTGGCCCAATGAACAAATTATCATCAACTGTAGTAATGGTTTAGAGTCTGACTTTACTATGTTAACTGCCTTTTTTGTGATGATTTTCAATAAAACTGAGTAACATTGAATGAACTGAATGGGCTGTGGTGAATCTAAATAACAATAATGCAGTTTTAAGGTAAAACAAAAATTAAAAATATTATCACATTAGTATCATTCCTGTATTTCAGAACGTATCATTTAACTTTAAGGCTCCATAAACTACATGAGCGGAGCCTTTCCATCATCAGTTGGGGGATTTTTCTTCACATCGATGTAAACAAACCTTAACAGCCTCAACAGTAAACATTAATAACTTGGATTCAGTTGTTGTCTGGTGTTAGTCTCTGTATTAAAAGACCTGTCAATCAAGTTCAAAGTCTACTCTATAGTCACGTTCTCTAAAATCTGGTGGATGGGTTAGTCTGCCTGTCCCTCATCCATTAAAAATATTTACATAGTTTATCAATTTAGAAATATTCAGAATGGTTTGACCCTTGGACGAGTCAAAGCCATTTAAAATTCCTCTAATAGATGTTTGGCATAGCAGTATGGCAACCATGCAATTAACAACTTCTTATGATAAAACATCGACTGAATGTCTTACAATTAATCAGGTCCAATTATCTTGATACTAGTCTAATAATCAAGTCCATATGCCGCATGATAACAGTATTTACTTTTAATTGGAAAAAAAAAAAAAGGATTCATTCATTTAGTTGATCTTGTGAGTAGAGTACCCCATTACATTTTTCATATCTATGTATGAATCACATGCAAGCAACAAAGACGAATGAAAACAGAGCTCATTTAAGTCTTCCCGTAAGAGAGAACTGCGTAGCCTTAAGAGCCAGGAAACTGCTTTAATCCAGGAGACAAATGTTCAAGAACAAGTCCTTAAGTGTTCCTGCCTGAACAAGACACTGAATCCCTCCCTACTCCAGGGTCCTTCCCAGATCTAGACGTCCTCTGCTGGGGCGACAAGGGGGATGGATGTGCTTTCTCTACCATGATCAATTGAGAAAATAGTCATAAGATATGCCCAACTGTCGCAATATAGTGTGATTTAATTTGATCTGCGAAATCAAACGCAACACCACAGGTTTTAGAGGGTCTAACCTCTGACTCAAACCTCAAAGTGCTTTGCCTCGTTATTTAGTTCTTCTTGAAAAATCTGCCTCTTAAAATCCCCTCACGTCAAAATGCTCATATAAAAATAAAACAGATTACATAATCAGCTGAAAAATTCCCTCGGGTGTCCAGGGCTACTGGGTTCTTCCTGATTAAAAGAAAATGACCTACCAGGAAATCCTCCTATCTATCACTCGCCTTTATTAAACCAATCACTGTCTTTAATGACTCCAAACCTCCACCCTCCCCGGCTCTCCCCTCCCCTCTTGTCCTCGTTTCACCCTCTTCCAGACAGACAGGACAGATCTAATCAGATCTTTTCTCCTTTCCTCCACCGCTGATCTACTCATCAAGAGAAGATGAGAGGTGTGTATGTGAAGGGGAAGAGGGGAGGGGATGGGGGGGGTGACCTGAAGCAGTGATGACACAATTAATGTCAAATTAATGCTCCTCCTGAGTGTCGACACCACCTCATCTCCCTCCCGCCTCACCCCTCCTATCTACCTCTAACTGCACACGTACTTATCTCACACATGGGGGAGCTCATCTCAGCACTGCGCTAGTGTGCGTCAACTAGCTTAGCTCAGTAGCACAAAGTGTACGGTGTGGAGTGCTAATAGGGGCTGGGAGGATGGTGGGTTGGGGGGTGGTGGTAGCAGAGCGGGGGCCTGATTGGTGTCTCTAATTACAGCTTGATACTAAAGAGTAATTAATGAGTTTGTGGCTGATGGCAGCAGCTTTGGAGCGTCAGACTCGATCGCAGCAGATAAGAGCTGTTTGTGCCGAGGCCATGCAGGATCCCATGGGACAGGCGCATGCAGACACACACACATACACACAGACACACACACACACATACACATACACTGAATACGCTTAATGTTACCGGCAATTCCTCTTCTCATAAAGTACACTGATGAGATGAAGTCAGGTAAAATCATTTAGCCAATGATTTCTTTCAATAAGCCAATCACAAAGGACGAGAGGAGGGTAATATCCATTTAGATTTCAACTGTAATCGGCATTGCAGATAATTATTAGATGTGCTATATTAGATGGTAAATATGTTTAGAAAACAATCTGTGTAGTATTCAACAGCTTTTTTTTTTGTTTGTTTTTTTTTAAGTTACCTAAATTGAACCTGGAATTCTCTTTCAGTGTTCTTTGTCATTAGCTGTAGGCCTTGGCAGTGGTGGAAAGTACACGCTGTGGTGTTTCTCATCTTCTCAGCACACCATCAAACAGAGACTTAACAGCATAAACATACATATTACCCAGAATTCATCTGTGTTACTATTAGCTCTACAGTGGGTGAGATAATATTATGAACTTTTGAGTTAGAGTCACAATCCACAATCGACCTCACAATTTTCTCCTATCTTAAAGAAAATATAGAGGTATTAAACCTCATCACTCATCATCTGAACCCGCTTTATCCTCACTAGGGTCACAGGGGTCACTGGAGCCTATCCCAGCCACTTATGGGGTATTAAAACCAAACTATAAAATGTTTCATCTAGTTTTCTCTCATTTCTGGAGGCTTAGTCTGACTTTCGTGAGTTTTTGTTGTTGTTACCTGCCTACAAACTTTGAACTCACAATGTTTTTGACAATATCTAGATGAAGTAAACACACTGATAGAGATGAAGAGTCCACATTGTCTGTACTGTATACATATCGCTGCATACATCGCTGCAATGTTTCCATTAATTACCTGCATAATGGTGATCTAATTTGTCCTGCCAGGGTTTTTATTTTGAATCAGAAGTGTTTTCACATTCCAGGCTAACTCTAAAGCATCTTTATAAATCAGACTCACTGTGCATCAGAGTTCAGAAGAAGGATCTGCTTCATCATTATTTCTTCGTCAGCAACACAACAACATATTATGAAAACTCTGCAAGGAATAGAACTGAACCCTTTACTGTGAACAAATGCAAATGTAATGCTATAAAAGAACTGAAATAAACTCACTAGTATGGTGACCTGTGCTGGTGACATTAATACTATAAATCCATACAATATGTCCGTGAAACGCTCTGTACAACATCACAACCCTATTATGCAGGTCATTTACAATGAATGTGTGCCATGTAGCAAAGTTTTGACAGTACTGGTATTTGTTTTCTTAATGAACCTGTACGATCCCCCTGGAAACTACATAATATGCCAATTAACATCAGTCATGATGTAGTCTTGTGAGATCACCCAGCCATAATTACAAATGCAATGTATAACATTAAATGGGATCATAATCTATGCATCATAATCTGCTCATGCAGTTCATTCAATTACTTGCACTCCACAATTAGTACCAAATTTTTTATTTTTTTTTAACTTTGTGCAACCCAAATTGCAAGCAAGCTATTATCAGTTCAATCTTGGGTCCAAATAAATATTTTGCCAAAGTATAATAATACAAAAAAGCCACAGAGATACCAGGAGTGAAGCTGACCTTTGACCTTTTTACATATAAAATGTCATCACATTATAATATGATCGTATTACAAATCTGGATGCCCCACCTTTCTATCCCTCCGCAAGTGTACAGTGATTCAATAATAATTTAATAAATTGTCACTATTTTCACTCTCATGCTCCATTCTTGTCCTTCACAGAAGATAACGTAACTCACAAATCACACAGCTCTTTCACACTTGTGCGGTTTAGGTGAGATGACGTCAAGATATCCTTACTCACATCTGTAAGTGAGTTTTACAGCTTCATGATAAACTTTGTCAGTTTGAGGACAAAAACCCAATTCAGACTCACAACAAAAAGCTGATATCAAGTCTAATCCCTTAGGCTGGTGCAATTTTGAAGGTGTGGTTAACCACCTTATCAGGCTTTTTAAAAATGTATTTATGTATATTTCTTTTGGTACTGCTAAATATTTGCCTCACTTCACCACATTTTAATTCATTAGATATATTATGTACTGCTTCAATGGACTTGACTGGAAACAGGAGTGATCTGCAGATGCAAAGACAGTTGTAAATGCAATTTGATTCCAACCAACGCTGTTTAACAAAACTCGCTCTGGTGAAAATTTATAACAATCTTAATCGAGGAATGCAGAGATCAGATGGCCTGTTGCGTGTTTATGAGAGAGAGATACAGAGAGACTGGGAGTCTTAAAGAGAAAGCGATAAGGGCACAGAGAAATACAAAGCCTGAAGGACAATATGTGACTGTGTGTGCTTGAGAGAAAGCTTAAATGTGTGTGGTGTGTGATTGTGAGAGAGATGGAAAGAGCAAGAGATGGAGAGAGGGAGGCAGCGTGCTGAGGAGTGTCTCTAAAACAGGGGCAGCTGTAGTGTAGTTAATGAGGCTTGCAGTCGAAAGCCCAGTGTGTGAGCGCATTGTGTGTGCGGCGCTGTGTGTGTCTCTGAGAGTGATAGAGAGACAGTAAATGTGTGTGTTTTCGAGTGAGGGAGGTGAGTTACCCAGTACGCAGTCTTGCTTGACCCTCAGTAAGCCTGTCACCTGGAACCAACAGGCGTCGGAGAGGAGAGGGAGGAGGAGAGAGGGCGTGGGGATGAAACAGAGACAGCGAGGAAGAGTTTTAAAAAAGGCGGCGTCCCTCACTGAACCGAATAACTGGAGCAGACTTTCAGCATGGCTGCTAACAAGCTCTCTGTCCCTCTTTCACTCTCTCTTTCTCACTCTCGCTGCTTCCTTTCATTTTGTCTCTCTCTCATTACCCCTCCATTTCTTTGCCCTCTCCAGAGCAGCACTTTAATGAACAGAGTGTGTGTGTGTGTGTGTGTGTGTGTGTGTGTGTGTGTGTGTGTGTGTGTGTGTGTGTGTGTGTGTGTGT
>JAPTYQ010000009.1:10673863-10687346 GCA_029814465.1 Ostorhinchus cyanosoma
ATTTTGTACATGTACCTCTGCGTAGTGAATTATCTTGCTTGGTGCCACAGAATCAATGCACCAGGAGTAAAACAAGGGAAAATTCTGCACATCTGTTATAGCCCCTTATTTGATTTTATTTCAGCTGTGACATTTTGAGCACCATTGTGCTGCTGAAATAAGCCCTTACACTGGAGTTGTACTAGTGTGCACATATTTTCTTGTTACTCTCTTACATTTTGGGAAAAGTAGGTCAAAGTTCAAAGTTTTTATGAATTCTTTAATATATTTTTCCCCCATTTACTTATAATGAGCAATATTTAAAATGCCTGTAGTGGTAAAACTATAGGGTGAATTCATACCAAATTTAGTTTATAGATTCCCAGTGACCCAGAATAGATTTCATTATATTTTGGGAAAAGTAAGTCAAAGTTCACATTTTTGATGATTTTTTTTTTAAATCTTTTTAGCGCCCATTTACTTATAATGGGCAAAATTTCACATGCCTGTCTATTTGTTGAATTCATACCAAATTGACTTTATAGATTCCCAGTGACTCAAAATGGATCTCATTTCAATTTGGGAACAGTAGGTCAAAATTCAAATTTTTTTTAATCAATTTTTAAAATCTTCCCATTTACTTTCAATGGGTGAAATACGTGCAAGGGCTGGGGTTTGTTGTGCCTGGCACCACTTGTTTTACTTAGGTTGGTCACAAGCCCATGAAAACCAAAGATATAACTATGTTTTCTTCAAACTGGTCACGTTTCATGTGAGACAGCTCACACAGGTTTTAGTAATTCAACAGAAACCTGGGTCTTCACTGTCGAAGTTTCCTCTTGACAATGACGGAGGTGTGTTTTGCATCAAACAAAAAGTTTCTTAAGACCTTAAAGAAGAACGGGTATTGTTCACCAGACTGTAAAGGGTTAAGGAAGCATTTCTAAAGAGTTTGGATTTCACCTGTTGATTGTCAGGCAGATGGTGAACAAATGAAGAAGACTCAACACCATTGTTTACCGTCCTCAGGAGCATTCAACCAAGAAAAGGTCACACCAAGAACAGAGTGTCCAGAACAGCCACATAGTATTGCATTGTACTCTGATAACTTCCATTACTGTTGTCAATGTTCCACTAGGAGAACACTGAAAAAAATGGTCCATATCTCAGACTACAGTGCAAGGAAGAAGTCACTGCTTTCCAAAAAGAACATTGCTGCCTGTCTACAGTTTGCTGAATGCCATGTGGATCCGCCAGAATGTTATTGGAGGAATGTTCTGTGGATGGATGAGGTTTGGCTTAAATTAGAACCATTGTGTTTTTCACCAACCAAACATTGTATTTCATCACCAGAACCTTATCTTATCTTATCCTCGAAACATGGTGAGGGAATTATCATGATCTGGGTCCGCTTTGCACAAGTTATTCTACTGAGGAATTGTTAATGCAGAAGAAATTCAATGTTTTGTTTGGCCTAGTCAAACACTGTTAAAAAAATAAAATAAAAAATTAAAGGTGAAGGTTCATGGAAGCAAACTGACTGATATCCCTGAACTGAAGCTGTTCTGTTACAAAGAAGGTTCTAAAATCCCTGCAAGGCTGAAAAATAGTTCATGTAAATGTTGAATTGAAGATTCTACTGACATAGATGATGAAAGCAGTTCACGTACAACTACAATTCTAAAGAAGTTGGGATGTTGATGCAATGTGATACATGGATTTTGTTCATTTATTTATTGTATAAAAAAAAAAAATAAAAATCTTTGACCCTTTCTTAACCCATAAAGGTCCAGTGCTACCTTTGTGGCAGTTCTGACATATTTTTTCTCTCAATTTAAATTTTCTCAAGTGATTTTTCACCATTTATTATAATATTATCCTATGTATTATGTAGCTCAGATTAAAGTTGAAGGTTTTTATATCAGAAAAAGAGAAAGGCGAATAAGTGGCTTTTTTTCTCCAAAGATACCATTAACTGAACATAAACCATAAACTGCATTTTACACCAATTATTTACATGTATTGATAGAATTAATGGATCAACAGCTATTAAACAGTTTAGATCAGTAGATACTTTTGGTCAATGATAGCTGTTTGGGTCTTTACGGGTTAAACTTAAACTAATAAACCAGTCACAAAAAACACGGGACACTAGGTAAAAAATTAATTAGAAAATAATACAATGATTTCTTAATCTCATAAACCCATATTTCATTCCTGGTAGAACATAGGAAACATAAAAAGCTAAAATTAAATAATGTGCCTTTCTAAGAAAAAAACAACAACAATAAAGTGAATTGAATCTGATGGCAGCAACATATCAACAAAAATATGGGACAGGGCTGTGTTTCCCACTATGTAGCATTCCTTCTTTTAACGACTGTCTGTAAATGTCCTGCTACTGACGAGACCAGTTGGGGGAGTTTTGGGAGGAGAACGATGTCCCATTCTTATCTGAAATAGCATTCTACCTGCTCCACAGTCCTGGGTTTTCTTCGTCATATTTTTGGTTTTATGACAAACCCAGTATCTTCAACTGGTGAAGGATCTGGACCACTTCAGCACCAGGACTCTACTTCTGTCGAGTCATGCTGTCGTCATAGATGCAGTATATGGTTTAGTATCGTCTTAAGATGCCCGTTCTATCGACACTAATGCCCCCCCGATGCTCAATGGTCTCTCTCCACTTTAATCCCTAGAACAAACCTGGTTTCCAAAAAGATTCCAATAAGTCAGAGCGTAAAACATGTTCACTTTTATCTCAGTCTGTATTAAATGAGCTTTGATCCAGAAAGAAAAGAAGCATTTTCTGGATCATGTTCACATTTGGCGTTGATAAAGCTTTAACATGCATTTCTGAAAGTGTTTCCGAGGCCATGCAGAGATTTCCATTACAGAATCATGCCTGCTTTTAATGCAGTGCTGCCTGAGGGCCTGAAGATCACGGGTGTCTAATACCCCTTGCATGCAGAGATGTCACCAGATTCTCTAATCCTTTGATTAGGTTATGTACTCTAGACAAATGCAATCAAAACATTTATCATTTTACATTAAGAAACATTATTCTGACATCGTTTCACAATTTGTAGAATATTTTTCACAGATTTATGAATCCCTGATTATCTTTTGCTTCTAAGATGCTCTTTTTATACCCAGTTACGTCACTGACCTGTTGCTAATTCACTTAATTAGTTGCAAAATGCTCCTCCAGCTGTTTCTTTTCTTTCAAACCACTGACTTTTCCAGTGTTTTGCTGCGCACGCCCCAACTTCATTCACTATTCTCTATTTTTTTAATTAAAATGGTAGTTTCCCAGTTTGCATTACATATTTTCTATATTAGATTGTGCACAAAATATGACATTTGCAAATTATTGCATTCTGTTTGTATTAACATTCTACACTATGCTCCAAGTTTTTGGAATTGGGATTGTTATTTACCACACTCAAATTTAACATTGCATATATATATATCACATATATGCAAGGTCATCTGCAGCCCTTTACATCTTTACACACAGTACTGGGTAGTGTATAGTAATCATTTGTTATGTATGTTATGTACCTAATCCAAAACTGAGGGTTGAAGAAACCAGGGCATTGTAAACTGAACAAAAGCTTTTTAATTCTTCTCTGGAAAACTCGATTTGTACTGACCACCTGTCAACCTCAGAACATTTCTAAAGATTCAGATTCCTCCATAAAAGAAGCTTCAGAGATGCTTCAATTCACTCCAGAGGCTTTTGATCAAACAATAAAATCTGCTAAGAACTCTGTCGTGACATCCCTTGTCAACTGCCCGGCTTTACAGATGGTGTAGGTCAGAAACGTTGGTCACACAGCAACGTCGTTATTATTCATCCCATGTGTGAACAATAAATTGAAAATCAAATAAAACAGCAGAAAATGAGAACACATTACTGGCTTATATAAACAACCATCTAGCACACAGGCACATGTTTTCCCCCCACATGAACACATTGTAGTATACTGTGTTTTTACCAGCAGGATAACACTTGCAAAGCCTGACATGAACCGCTCTCTAGTATTAATTCCACCCCCAGCCTATAGCCTGTTACTCCGTCTTTGGTAGCATGTGCTTGCCACTGTCACCAGATTAGCACGCAGGCTTAAAACCCTGCTCACAAAGACACTGTGTACAGAACATTGCCTGTGCTAATACTTTTTCCCTCTATTCCAACCTACAAACCTGTAACTCCTCTGGGCTGGCCCAAATAATTCCCCTGCTCACAATAAACAGGCCCGAGTCAAATAAACTGCAAGAGCATGAGGTGAAAATAATAATGTTACTTTATAATACAACTGATAAAGAAACCCTGCCATATAATAGTACTTTATGAGAGCCTGTCACCGATTTGAATTCAGCAAAATATTATTTTACGCACACGGAATGCAATAACAATAGCACAGCTTGCCAATGTAAAATCAACAAATATTAAACAATTTCGTCTTTAAATAAGTATGTGCAAGGCTTTTATCTGAAGTATATGTTACAGGTTGCTATTATTGTGTCAACCCTGGTGTAAATGTTAACAGTTTTGTTTTTTTTTTGACAGCTACTACAGCGGCAATAATAAAGGAGTGTATCTGAAAGGTAATATATGCTTAAGTCTGTGGCTGAACTTGTTTGAGTGATAAAAACCTTCCATTTCATGCCCTATAAAATGTACCTCAAAGACTATCTAATAAAAAATACAACACATTTGACCAGGCGATGTTAGCGCTACAGCTCCCCTCGCCATGTGCTGACATCGAGGTTAACTTTGTGATACTATTGCGAAACCGCAGGCCTGCTCGCTTTGGCTCGTCTGTGTAAATCACACAACCCTTAAATATTTACCACCTTTAGACATTGTTGGGACACTTCCATGCGCTTCAGCCGGCTCGACGGAGAAGTGTCAGCTGTGTGCAGGAAAATAAATTATTTACACCCTCTCCCTTTACTTCAAAGAGCTGGCAAACCATTCAACCCCAGATTTGGGGAGGGGGGTTGGAGGAGGAGTTTGCTAGTCTCTAAGCAACCCCTGTATCACCTGCCCTAACATGCCAAAATCAGCCACTTACCTCCGGAGGCTTTTGAGATAGTGTATGGCTAGATTTAAATGCTTTCTCAGCAGTATTCATATAGAAAACAAAACTATTACAGATACACAGCTAAACCATGAAAAGAAAGGTGTGATTACGTAGTTCTTTCCCCCTTGTGGGAAGGAAGACGAGATGTTTTTCTATGTGTTAAAAGATGCTGAGTTTTACTAAAAAAAAAAAAAAAATCCCAGGAGCAAAATGTAAGCTATATGTTCCGGAAAATGTCTGTTGCAATTGTAATATTTGTAAAATGCTAGCTTTCCGTGAAAAAAAAAAAAAAAAAAAAAACCCCCAAGGCAAAGAGGGAGGGATGAGCAACCTCCAGTAGGACTGCATTTCAAGCGGAGACACGAGGTGATCGTTCAGCTAGAAAATCAGGAAGTTTGGCTTGAGCAACATGTCCACTAGATGAACCCTGCCCTGAGGGAATGGTTGTTTATTTACCCCTACGAGCACACACATATTCACACACCACCACATGAATCTATACACACAAGAAAGGGTAATACAAAAAAACAGCAAAAAAAAAAAACCCTCCAGACTCTCTTGTTATAACAGACAAGTTCAAGCATGCACCGTCTTCACACAATGCTCACACACACAGATAGAAACATGCATGTGTTGTCAATAAATAACCCATCCATTAGTCGGGGAAACTAGTTTTGTTTTTGCATTATTTTTCAAATTTGTTGTATTGTTCACTTTGCTACACAGTTTTTTTTAACTCTGTGGGGTAACAGCTATGACTTTGCAAAAAAAAAAAAAAAAAAATTACAATTGTTCTGTTTTGTTTTTTTTAAGGTTGGATATGTAAGATTCAGCCATGCTTATGTGCTTTCATAAGATTTGTTTTGAAATGGGAGCTTTCGACAAGGAGCCAAATATTGTTAAATCCAAAACAAATCTGCCATTGGGTTAAGCAAAGGTTGCTTGGCTACATTTCTGCAAAACTAGAATAAAGGTCTAAGTACAAAGTAAAGGGTGTTGAAAGTAGAGGAGTGCACGGATACATTAACTCCAAATTAATATTCCTAAAGTGAGAAATTGAGTAAATGTGTCTCAAAATAAGGAAAATGGTTTTGTTGTCTGCTGGGATATTATGCAAATCAGTGTTTTAGCTTCTTAACCCATAAAGACCCAGTGTTACTTTTGTGGCACTTACCAAAAATGAATTTTTCTCTATATTTAACCTTTCTTATGTGATTAACATTTATTCTAACATTATCCTCTGTGTTTTTTTCAGTGAAACTAAGGCATTTTATTATATTTAATTCACTGATAATGTAGATGTTCATAAAAACTCAGAGGAAAGTTGAAGGTTATTACATCAGAAACAGAGAAAAATTCAGAAAAAGTGACTTTTTTTAGCAAATATATCAATAACTGAACCTATATTAAGTGTCTCCATCTACTGTCATTGATCCAACTCCATGAGATTTACTGGTGAATCAATGTTGTAGAAGATGACGGTGTTTCCACGTTCACTGCGGAGCCTCTGAACGTCCAAATGGGTCATATCTGATGACCAAGAAAAGATGACAAACTGCATTTTAAACCAATTATTTCCATGTTTTGATAGAATTAGAGGATCAACACTTATTTAACATTTTGGATCAGTGGATGGTTTTGATCAGCAGTGGATGTTTGGGTCTTTATAGGTTAAACTGACTTAAAATTATCCGTTAAATCCGTCGTCAGCAAATGTTAAGTATATTTTATCCTGCATATATTTTTATCCTCTATATTGTGTTTACTCTATGCTTCCTTTTTTTGCACCAGTGTGGGAAAATACCCCAATTTTGTTGTAATATTGTACAAAGCATGACTGTGCAAAGATAATAAAGATTCATCATATTCATATTAAATGTACTTGACTTCAAAAAACAAAGACTTAGCAAAAGTTGAAATTATTGGCATCATCCATTCCTTAGTAGTAGCTGGAAATCCTGAAGACATATATATTTTCTTAGAATTTGATATAAAACAATTTTTTCTTTGCCACTAAACCCCCTCCAGTAAGAATAACTGATCAGAAACCAAGCTTTTTACTATCTCGATATTCCTTTTTTTTGGTTTATATTAGCTAATCCCTTTACTTAGCTAAAGACTGCCTCCTTTATTCCACTCACAATAACAGCCTGAACACTGATATATAAAGACTTGGGTCAGCTTGTTGAGTTAAATCTTTAGTCTGTCACAGTTCTAGATTCTCTTACTGTACAACACAAGTGATAGTTCACTTAGAAATTGAGTTCGCTATCGTCAACAATCGGGCTCCCAGCGCAACACAGACTCCAACACAAACTTCAGATAAGCACACAGCATACACAACTCACACACACTGAACCTTAATATGAAGCCACATATTTTGGATTCTGTGTCAGCGGTCAGGATTTCTCATTTAAATCAATAATGTAGCCGCCTTAATCTCCAAACCCACCATAGGTGTAGGTGTGAGGATCAGACACAATGACCACAGATGAGACATAAATCCTTTATCTTCCCCTGGCTTCACACTGATATTGAGGTACCCCTGTTAGCCTGTTTGATCAGGTTGTGTGCTGGTGTGTGTGTGCGCGGGTAGACCTGGCCATGCGTGACAACAGCAAATTACACCCTATCCGTCACCGGTGCTATAGGCCTGAGCTCAGGCTTGGCACCAGCTGGACCAAAGCCACAAAATGAAAAATAAAACTAGGCAATGCATAGATACAGGGAATTTATAAACAGGTATGAGATAGAGGGTTGCAATGTGAGCTGGATTCCATTTTGCATACCTTTGTGTGATGTTTATTGAAAGGTTTTCAATGGAATCATAAAAGTATTGCGGGAAAACCCAGCTCAGAAATCCCCGTGGACTGGAGCAAAAAAAATCCCTAGCTTCATAATGTGTAATTGTAAACTATAGAATCCTTACATTTTCTCTCCCCCCTTATCTGTCGTCTCTTTCACTTTGCCTCTCTATCAGAATGCGGCTTGTTGTCTCTGACTTAAACTGAGAAAACGACAGGCTGCCACAGGAAGACAGTGTTGTGTTGAGCAGTTGCTGTGGGTGGGCTGAAAACGCAAGAGTAAGAAAAACAGCACTAACTGTAAACGTCTCCCAGAGTGTCCCACCCTGCTTAGCCTACGTCTAGACTGGCCTCTGTGAGGTAGGCAGCAGTCATAACAAGGGATTCAGAGAGCAAACAGCACTGTTTGGCACAGCTAGCTATTCTGTCTATGCAGTCACACAATCAAGAAACAAAACCTCTGCATTTAATTGGGCCTAAACAAGAAGCTCACAGTGCAGCATACAATTATGAGATATATGAGGAGACACAGTTTTGACTGAAAGCCAGCATGCCCCATGTGCCACACCAGAAGACCATCTCACCAGATTGGCACTGGGCAAGCGACCTGCAAACCGTTACTAAGCACTGTGCCAAGGCTGCTGGCCTACTTATGAGCCATTCTCTTGATAATGTCAGGCTAAGGAAATACACGCACACTAACTCACACAGCCTTAAGCAAGTCTATTGTTACTTGAAACCAGCACACATTCAGGCCAAGATACTTCAGTTTGCATCACGCATCTCTATGATACTATGTTTCTAGCTCAGATTTGAGAACACATCACCCTTAACCCAATCAGACAAATACAAATACCTAAGGACACTTTGAGAAAACAGTTGATTCAAAAATTGAGCAATCAACAAACATTATTTCTGGCAGTGCACAACAACAGTGCTCTCATTCTTCACTTGTTACTCATGATGTCGCTGAAGATGCCTTTGTTGACAATGTGGAAAGCTAAATGTGATGATGACATTCCCAACATGACCTCAATCAAGCTTTTTCACAGCCCGGAGGCACAAAACAATCCAACAAACTCAGGCACCGCAGAGAATCTCTTTACCCTCATTTCATAATGAATGCAATTATATGAGGAAAATTGTTTTACTCATCCAACTGGCTGAGACCGGAGAGGGGGTTGTTTTGAATTTTCCAGAAGTCATTTGTTCAAAGTTATTTTTGACAAAAAAAATAATTATTCTACTTGTGTGCCCTTTAACTGGATCAGCTGGGAAAAAGCAACACTTTTTGGCTATGTTCAGACCACAGGCAGGAGTGGCCCACGTACGATATGTTTCTTTTTCCTTATATGGGTCTCGGAAATTGCAAAAAAATACAAGTCACATTGAACTGCATTTTTCACTTGATATAAAATCAAATACAGGTCAAATATTTTGCAATGCAGCCCCAGTCTGAGCAGCCATATTGGAAATCACCTTTTACATGACTGGAGTTCAACATCTGTCACTTGGTGAATACAACCATGGAAGACAGCTGCGACAAAGGTAGACAGCAGAGGGACAAAGAGGTGTTAGACCTCCTAGTATTTGAGGGCAACACATGTGCACAAGCAAAACTTAATGGCATGTGAGCATATCTAAACAAATGGCCAAAGAGAACCACTGAAGTGTCAAGGAAAAAGTAAAGAGACTAAAAGGTATTAAGAAGCTGAAGACACAAAGCAACACAGCAGTTGCACAGTTGGATCACTGGTTATTATTCTTTTACACTTCAGGGTTAGTTCATAATAGAATCTGATAGCTACATTTTTGAATAAAGAATAAAAAAAACACAATGACATAGAGCCATAAATCCAAATAGGGAACTATGGGTGTGAATGTAACCTCTGTACAGAGCTTACATGCAATGATCAGTTAACCCCCCCCCCCCAATTGAGGTGTGCATTCTATGAACATTTTCAGTTCACACAGGTAATACTCTTTACACACAGAGCACAAATGTTAGGACGCTGTGCATTAATAACTAGCTTTGAGGAAATATTTTGCCATCATGATAGAACATTTTCACCACCTGTCTGTGTTATTTGTTTTGCCAGTTTCCATTGGGTAAAAAAAAATGTTATTTGAATATCCCATCTTAAAGTAGAGATGTACACGGATATGTGAGACAGCTCCTCTTTTGATAAACCGCAGAGAAAGATGCAATTATCACCGTATGTCAATCATGTACTTATCAGTGACATTGTGCCTTTTCTAAGCCCTGACAGTGATAAATCAAGGAAGAGACATCATACCGTATGATACGGAAGACCCAGGAGAAGTAGCGTGGAGTATGACTCCCTCTCAAGTAGCGTAAATATTACATCTGTTTAAACGCTTCAATCAGGCTTAAAAGAAAACTGAGGTTTCCCTTAACCCACACATTAACCTAAGCACTAAGCTAACTCTCCACTGCCTGAGGGAAGATCTGTGCAATGAATGGAAAAGCAGGCCACATTTCTATCCAGGCCATCTTTATTGATCCTCAAAACCCCTTTTCACAGAGACCACCCCCCATCTTGACCACAAAAAAGGGGACAATATAAACAACCAATAAATAAGAATCTGCGCGATTAAGGCGGTTCTACATCTCCAATAGAACACAACAGTGTGGACATGTTGGAGTTATACAGCTTCATAGCTTCATACAGTACAAGCAGTAGATTTTTGAGAACATCACATCTAAAAAGGCAGCACTTTTCCAAAAGTGAACCATTTTCCAATCTCAATGAGTCTCCCACTGAAATGAGATAACATTGTACTTCTCACATGTCAGACTTTAAGGTAGAAAATCCAGTCTCACTTTGTCATCTGAGCTTATTTTTAATACTAGGCCAAACAAAATGGGGCAAAAAAGAAAACAAAGCAGAGAACTTAAAATTTGATGTTTTCTGAAGTCCTACTTTGAAAAATCATTAATATCGCTTGATTCCTGAAATAGAGATGGTGGTGGTTCTTTATATCAGTTTTCTCAAATAGGAATAAATAAATACACCTTTTACTGGTAAATTGTCATGGGAGTCCAGGCTTGGAGGCTACACAGTGTCATAGCATTGTTCAGAGTGGCTTTTTGAGAATTTCAGCATTTCTTTATTACATTCATGTCCAGGAAATTGAAGAACTGGAACTAGGCCTTAAAGCCAACCACCCTCTGGCCACTAGCACATGTGGAACTTGAGCACTGTGCATTCAGTGTGGATATCCAGAGCTGTCTTCTGTGCATCCTGCACTGTTTAGTTGTGCAGGAAGGTGCCCACAAAAATAAAAAGTGAATGAATGAGCACTCTTCATCCATCCTGGAAAATTCACACTCCCCTTGTCTCCATTGTGTCCATTTGCTAATCAGGTCCTCTCAGCAACTAACAGTGCTGGGCTGCTGTTTGCTGACAAAGTCTGAAATAAAGTCAAACTCATTCTGGCCAAGGAAGAGTTCTGGCAGCTCCTGGACTCGATCCAAGCCCAGCTCCATGACCAGCGAGGTCAGGACCTCCTCGTCGATCATATCAGCATCCATGCCGTTCAGAGCCAGTGCTGGTCCAGCCATGTGCTGCATGTTGGCCAGCTGGGCTGGGTTCATACGGTACTGGGCTGTGGGCCCCATGTGGTTTCCAACCATAGGCCCCAGTGGATGTCCATGATACTGGGTGTTGAGTTTCTGCAGCTGCATGCTGGCCATGAGCTGCTGGGACGTTAAGCCTCCATTCATGAACTGTTGTTGCTGTTGCTGCGGGTGCTGGGCTTGTTGCTGGTGCTGCTGTGGATGCATGTGATGCTGCTGCTGTTGAGGGTGATGCTGTTGTTGTTGTTGTGGCTGGCCATTATACATCATGTTACCAGAGGTCATCTGGTGGTGGCCCATCTGGGCTCCATTCAGCTGTCCATTCATGGGTCCGCCCACCATACTCTGCCGCTGTCTCATGGCCGCCTCCATGTTGGCCTGAACGCCGCCATAATGCATCATCTGGCCATTGGGCATCGCCCGCATGCCCTGCTGGTTAGCATGCTGCTGGTGACCTGCCTGCAGGCCGCCATTCATGCCCATCCTGTAACCGTGGAGACTGGCGCCCGCTGAGCTGTGATTCATGGGCATCATCAGATGGTCTGCCATGCCTCCTGTCTTTAAGCACAGAGACACAAATAAGGACAATGCCATGGACACAAAACATGCTTAAATAAAGAACAACAGGATATGTGGGTTAATATGGCATCTATACATCCAGCTGACATCAGTATTAAACTGAAGACAAACACAAATGCTGCTCCCACACTGACACACACTAGTGAGATGTGCAATGCAAAGAATTTTGCATTGTAAGGTTTAACAATTGTCATAACTTGGCCCCTGACTTGACTGAAAGTGACTCTTCCCCATACCTACATACCTCAGACAAAAAGATGGAATTTGACTGTAATGTCACAATCCCACCTCAAGTTAAATCACACAAAACGCTTCCGGGAATTTAAAAAACCTGCTGTGTCTTTTGGCGAGCAGTGAAAACCCTTACTGGTGTGTTTAGTCTTCCTCAAACCTCCCTTCTTTGTGCCAAGGAATGAACGCCCAGGTTGAAATTACAGGTTAACATCATACATTGTTTGGATACATTTTTCTGCTCGATAATTCATGCACGACTGCTTCGACATAAATGGAGTAAAAAAAACCGTGCATCACGTAATAGATTGCTTAAATCCCGTTTATGTTGCATGTCAGCTGAGGCAGAAAAATCTGTTACATTTTACGCACGTAAGGTTGCAACAAAGAACACTGACATCATGCAACATCCCCAACAGCTGAATCACCACATTTCTAACAAGGCATAAAATTCAATAAAAAGGATCCGGGTTTTCCTCCATCAAATCCTATCGACTCCTTTAAATGACTGTATTCTACCTATTTCTACCGCTGTAAACAAATATTATCCCGATTTCTTAATGGCGAGTTTGAAACAAGGGAATGCAAACAATGGATCAGCAGCCTGAGACCACCACACACCAAAAGCCCAATTTCAACAAACAGCGGATAAAATTCACTTACCCGTATCCGCTACGTTTTCACAAAGTTGCGCTACTTTGCTTGGTTTCCGTCCTTTTTTAAAAAACTGCTCTTTTCTGCACGGTAAAGCTCCTCTGAATTACAGTATGTATTCCACAGGGTTACGCTTCATGCTCAAGCGGGGACGGTGTGCACAAAGACTGCCGCATCAGATCTTGAAACGACTGCCTATTTTCTGGGTCAACTCAGGGATTATGTACATCTAAAAAGCTCAGAGGAAGGCAGTCGGGGAGAGGTGGAGCCTCGGTCCTGCCTCTTCTTTGTTCCTATTGGCCCTACTTAATATAATTGTGCATGGGTGTAGAAAAAAAGGGGGCTGCTAGAGAGCTGTGACACAGTAGCCAATTTAAATACTCTCCACCCCACTGTTTCTTTTTGAAAGAATATTTAGACATCTTGTTTGTCTTCGTAAGTAACTGCTCTTATGTTTGACTTCCAATGCAAACACTGTCAGATAGATAGATAGATAGATAGATAGATAGATAGATAGATAGATAGATAGATAGATAGATAGA
>JAPTYQ010000009.1:10796325-10815862 GCA_029814465.1 Ostorhinchus cyanosoma
GGTGAGGAGGTCCATCCAGGCAGGTGAGGGTGGGGGAAGAGATCCGGGTTCACAGGTCAGGGCACAGATGGGTCACCGCAGATCCATGGTCCCATACAGGCCCTGGGTAAATGTACAGTATAGAGCAAATAAATGACCAGATGTGCTACAATATCTTTCAGCTAAACATGGACGAAACAGAGGTAGTTGTTTTTGGACCAAAAGAAGACTGATCAAACGTCAGCACAGATCTCCAATTATTACAATTAAAATCCCGGTGTCAGGCCAGAAATCAGGGTGCAGTCAGGGACTCAGACCTGAACTTTCAAAACCATCTTAAGTCCATTACACAGACAGCTTACCACCACCTGAAGAATAACTCTAGGATTAAAGCACTTATGTCTGAGCAGGATGTGGAAAAACTGGTTCAAGCATTTATCTTCAGTTGATTAGATTTTACTGTAACAGTGTCTTTACAGGCCTGATTAAAAAGTCCATCCAACAACTGCAGCTGATCCAAAATGCTGCTGCTCCGGTCCTCACTAGAACCCCCCAAAAATGGACCAAATCACACCAGTTCTGAGGTCTTTACATTGGCTTCCTGTTTCTCAATGGATAGATTTTAAAATACTTTTGTTTGTTTATAAAGCTCTGAATGGTTCAGGGCTCAAATACATCAGTGACCTCCTTTTACCGTATGAACCATCCAGACTGCTCAGGTCCTGTGGCACAGGTTTGATCTCTGTCCCCAGAGTGAAAACCAAACAGGGAGAAGCAACTTTTAGTTTTTATGCTCCACACATCTGAAACTACCAGAAAACTGCAGGTCTGCTCAAACTCTAAGTTCTTTTTAATCAAGGTTAAAGACTCATTTGTTTACAGCTGCCTTTGATTAGAATATTTTTTCAGTTCTAATACCTGCACTGCAACTCAGAATTTTAATTGTTTTTATTGATTTAACATTAAATTATAATTCAAATCAAGGCTGTTTTTAGCTTTTGTTTTAATTGACTTTTATTCTTAAATTTTTTCTTTATTTTTTTCTTTATCTTTTTTGCACTTTCCTTTTGTTTCATGTTTTATTCTGCTATTGTCCTAGTATTAGTCTATGATTGTAATGGAATGTTATGTGTTTCTATGCCTTTGTGAACCACTTTGAATTGCCTTTTGTATAAATGAGGCTATACAAATACATTTGCCTTGTACAGTAGTTCTCCACCACAGTCCACAGTGAGTGGAATCTCTCTCCAAACAGGAACCACAAAATCCCCCCAAAACAACCAAAAACCTAACAAACAAAAAAACATAGATATTATGGATATGATTAATCTCATTTTATTAAAAGATGATATTATCATTACTTTTAAAATTTATTTATTCATTTATTTATTCACTTACTTACTTACTAGTTGTAAAACTACTGTACATAACTAAGCATTCCCATAAATGCACCAGGGTCCAATCCAGCCCATAGGATGAATATGTGAAATGCAAAAATTATTCTGAAAATATGAACAATAGAGGGTGTCAAAATCACTTTAGTTCAGGAGCCACATACATCCCAGTTCAACCTTAAGTAGGTTTGACCAGAAAAATAATAACATAACCGGAAAATAATGACAACCTCAAATTTTTGTCTTTGCTGTAGATAAAAAGTAAAATTGTAAAAGTGAAAATTTGTATATTCACATGCTGTTCTTTCACCAAAATAAAGGAAATAACAATCAGGTACAACCTGAAATGACTAAGAAAAATACATACTTTTTTTTTTTTTTTTTACATTATTCTGCCTGTTACTAAATGTTTTGTGCCTTTGCAGATCCACTGTGATCTGTAAACTGGAATTCAGACCTGAGGCATTATGTTGTTAAAACTACTCTTATTTTTCTTAAGAAATGTCAGGTTGTTCATATTATTCAAATTTTAATAAGAATAGTTTGTACATGTAAACATTTTTATAATATAATGTAATGTAATTTAATTTTTTTCACTGTAAAACAAAGAGAAAAATTTGGCATTGTTATTATTTCCAGGTTATGTTATTATTTTACTGCTCTTGCCCACTTGCGATCATATTGGGCTGTATGTGGCCCCTGAACTAAAATATGTTCGACACACCTGCTCTGACTTGTCCTTAAAAGAGAAAATAAACCTTCATAAATAAACTGCAAAATGACTCACTCTGTGAAACTAAATATGGCATAAAGCACAGTATCTGTGAAGCTCCTGGCGCAGTAAACCTCTTTCGTTTCTGTCTCCTGTTCAGCTCAGGTTAACAGCTAATCAATCAAAGGTCGAAGCGTATGAAGCGGAAAATGTTTGCTTGTACGGTCTTACAACATATCATGTCGGGGAAATTGCAGTGCTGGATGTCAGCATGTCAAAACAGGTTTAGAAATCTGCTGAACTTACTCAGGAAAGTACCTCAACAACAACAACAACAACAACAACAATATCAAAGAGTCTCAGCAAAGTGACATGGCCACTTCTGCCTGGCAACAAATGACACAATGACACCAAACTTGATTATTGGAGCACAAGTGTTGTCTTATTTAATGTATTTCTATCACAACTACCCATCATCAAACTCTTGTCATAAAACTGCACATTTTAACTAGACTGTTTCTTAATGTGTTGGAATATGAAGAAGTTATTTGACTGAATTTCTTTCTGTGTTGCCAGTTGTTCGAGCCCATTTCCTGAACACACAAGAGTGAAAGCCACTCCTACATTGTTTTATATAAATAGAGAGTCAACTTTCATTTCAGATCAGAAGCTGCGGAAGACTGCACTCATTTTTCTGAAACTGATAAGTGTTTTACTACAGCCATGAAAATACTGGTAGCTGTTGTGGTGATCGTCCTGATGCATGGCAGTTATGGTAAATATATCTATTTTTCCAAGTACTTCTCCTTCTGCTCCTCATCTTATCTTTCCTCTGTTGGTTTACTTTCCAAATCTAGCTGTGGTATAATTTTTTTTTTGTCCACAAATATATCCAACTGTTCAGCTCCTTCATTCTGTGGTCTGTGTTTGTGTTTATCTACCTGTTTGCCTACTCGCCTATGCGTAGATCTGTCCTCTAGAGGAAATGTTATTTTCTTTCCTGTCACACTGATGGGAATCCCCTGGTGTTTACATGATTTAAATGAAACAGAAACGTTAGAAGAATTATCCAGGGACTTCAGTGAGGAACATTTTGTATATGCAGACACATTCACATCATAACTGTATGAAAAAGTTCGTCTTTGTGTTTGTGAACGACAGTGTGCATCACCAGAGTCTGAAAAGGGGGAAAAAAAACGAAAACAAAAAAAGAAACCAAAAAAAAACCTGTTGTTGGTCATGTGGATGACTGCTCGGCTTTAAGAATATTGGCAGTTTTCCAGCAGGAGCCTAAAACAAATACCAGGAAGAAGGAGAGGTTGTTTTGAAAGCAACAGGACGAGCCCTCCTCTCCTCACTGCTGAACCCTCGTGGTCGATTCACGTACTGATCAATAACCTGTATCTGTAATCTGTGTCCACATGCAGCCACTTTGCTCATTAAAGGGCCGACTGAGCCCGTCCTGGAGGGACAGCCGATCACACTGGAGTGTCTGTTTTCAGAGTCTGACCTCAACATCAGCCAGGTCCATTTTGAGTACTTCTCCAAGGTGAGATATTCCAATCGCAACATTCTGAAGAAGTCATATGTTTATTCTCATATCATACTTAACCCATAAAGACCCAGTGCTATTTTTGTGTTAGTTCCTAAATGTATTTTTCTCTGTATTTTAACCTTTCTTAAGCAGTTTATCAAAATTTTTCTAATATTCTCTGTATTTTGCTTTTTTTTTTTTTTTTTTTTACAGTGGAAATCAGATATTTTACTGTATTTCATTCACTTATCACATATATGTTCAGGAAAGCTCAAATTAAAGTTACAAAACTGACGAAAAACTGACTTTTTCCAGCTAAATATATCATTAACTAAACATAAACCCATTGTCTCCATGCACTGTCATTGGTTAAACTCCATGGGTTTTACTGGTGAATCAATGTTGTAGAAGATGACAGTGTTTCTATGTTGACTACGGAGCCTCTGAACGCCCAAAAGGCTCACGAAAAGCATTTTACACCAACAATTTACATGCATTGATAGGATTAGTGGATCAACAGGTGTTAAACATTTTAGTGGTTTTGGTCGTCGGTGGCTGTTTGGGTCTTTATGGGTTAAATGTTATTCTACTCTTGGGTAAACTGCAGGACTGTCTGTGTTTTGAACTGGTAGAACAGGAAAGATGACATTACTCTCTCCATTGTTAGCTGTTTTTGTTGTGCAAAGTCAGCCACTGTACATCTGAATAAATATCTTCCCTCTCTCCTCCGTTTCTCATCAGTACATGAGTGGCTGGTATAAGGTCTGGGAAGAACCTTGGGAGCGCTCTTGGTGCTACTACAGGATGCGTATCGTGCGCTCCTCTGACTCTCTACTCATGACCATCCGCAGTGTGGGGAGATACTCCGAGGGGCCTTACCGCTGCGTGTCGGATGCTGAGAATGTGACTTCACCAGACAACTCATCTGAGACGCTGAGCTTCAAAGTGCATTGTGAGTCTCTGGATTGGAATGGGTTGTGTACAGAGTTTTCCCCATTCCCTGGATTTCACCATTTTTAGACTTAGCCTCTAAGTGTTTTTGCAAAAACACGTAAGCTGGAGGAACAAAAAAAAAACTGGGCTGAGATTTCTGTGCCACACTGGAGAGAAGTGATGCCACAATAGCCTGGATAGACAATGTTTTTACTTCCAGAAATAAGTGTTTTAAAAGTGGGGGTTGTCTATTATTTGTGAAAAAAGACCTGTGTTCTGACTTTATCATTGAGTAGGTCTTTTTTTTTTGTTTCTATAAGGTACTGTCAAAATCAGTGGTTCTCAAACTTTTTACAGTGGAGTTCCCCCTGAAATAGGTTTTTTTAGCCATGTACCCCAACTCTCGCTTCAGAATTTCTGATCGAAAAAATTTGGTAAAATTCATTCTTATGCCAAAGTCTTTGTAAACAAACAATATATATTTAACTTGAATATATTAAAAATAACAAATCTCTATTAGTAAATTTTGTTTGCGAAATATAAGCTGAAAAGTGCCCTCTTTCATTGATAAGAAAAATAAATAAATTGGTCCTTAATGAATAAATGAACATTTTGTCAACAAACAAATAATTAATTAATTACTCAGAAAAACTCATCTTGAATAATATGAAATAGAAATGTTCTTAAAATGTTAAAATGATGGAGGGGGTAGTTTTTAGAAATATTGAAATGAAATAAGGTCAGGAGTGTCAATTTTATTATATGAATACATTTATTGTGTTTTATATTTCTGCATTAATTCTCATTATCTATTATGTATTCAGTACATGATGACTTATTTAATGTATTTTTCCAACAAAATTTCAAGTACCCCCTGGGCTTCTTCCAAGTACCCCTGAGGGTATGTGTACCACCATTTGAGAAACAAAATGTGATGTGATCTGCATCTATGCCACAAGCACAGACAAAACATTATTTTCAACCTAATGCTACACAAACAAAACCACCATTTGAGAAAGACTGATGTAAATAAAGTAATAAGAAAGAACCAACAGAAAAAGCACTGGAAAAAAACTAAATCATACCCAATGTATTTTTCTCATTTCTAGTTAAAATAGCTCGTCACACTTAAAATAAGACATAATCAACTAAAGAGTAACTTTTCAGTGAGATACAAGAACTTCAAGAAATCTTATCAACATCATTTTCGCTTGTTCCATCGGCAGATTTGTTTTTTTTTTTTAATCTAAGCAAAAAAATCTGCCAATAGAACAAATTAAAATGATCTTGGTGAGATTTCTTGAAAGACGATTTTTAAGATCCATTGTCTAAAAATAAGTTCTTAAAAGTTACTCTTTAGGTGATAAGTTCTTATTTTAAGTGTCATGAGACATTTTGACTAGAAATGAAAAAAATACATTAAGTAAGATTTAGATTTTTGCTGTGAGGCATCCCAAAACCAAGAGAAAACCAAAGTGTAGGGAATGTCTTTGTGCAACAGTTTCCGATTTTTCTGGATCCTGATTTGGTTTGATAAATGTAAGACACTCTGATACTGGTACTAGGCTTCACAGTCCAAAAATGAAAACGATAAGACTGACAATACTGACACCCCTAATAAAGAAGGAAGCATAAAGCTGCCTGAAAGAACATCAGGAAACAGTAGAAGACAGCACAATGACACCGTGAAGCATTACATTTTTCCTCGTATTTCTACAGCTGGAGGTAAAGACAATCTTTCAGAAACTGTGGACACGGCTTTCTTCAGAGTCAGGAATAGAAAAAAAAAACACATCAATACTTAATAACATGAGACATATCTTTGCAGCTGTAGAGGGTACACATCAAAACTGCAAAAAAGTAGTGATCCAAAGCAAACACTGTGTTGCTTATGATAGGATGTCTGCAGTCAGTTTAGATTTTTTTTTTTCTCACTCCAAGTAAACAAAGACACAGTCCCTCAGTGGGGGTCTTTGAAACTATCAGTGTAGGATGACTTAAACGGCATCCGCGGCATGGCTAGTCAGATTATCAGTGTCCTCTATTTTCTCAGTGGCGATCAAATCGACCGTAATGCTGTTTGATAGGCTCCTCAGCCTCATGGGGGGAATCAATAAGAAGCAAAGATTAGAATGGACTAAAGGACTGGAGGAGACAGAGGGGGAGAGAAGCCAGGAGCTGGATGGACATGGGCCATCTACTGAGATGGAAGACAAAATGAGCCATTATTCACAACACTGCCTCTCTAAAGACTTCGATAAGATGAAGCCTATTATCATTATTATTGATTGCCTAGTGCGGTCTGTACCACTGGAAGGCATTCGTACTTGAGCTTGCACACTCGAATATGGTTAAAAAATATCTGAGTGTTTACCAGCTGAAAACACATGTTCAGTCACGCCCAAACCCTTGAAGAGGTGGCGCCGGCGTACATTAAATTTCATGCTTCATTAATGCCCACCCATGCCTGTGCGTTCCCCTGTGTGTGCCAGATATGGGAGAGCTGTCACTGTCCAGGGAAGGCTACACCAGCTACCTGAGCATCCCAGAGGAGCTGAGGGTGCGAGCTGGAGATGACGTGGTGGTGAATTGCTCTGCCAGCTCATCAGAGGAGCCCAGCTACTATTGGCAAAAAGAGGTAAGAAAGCCTCAGGAATGTGCACAGTGGCAGTGTCCTCATTATGCTTTTGGAAACTTGTCATTCTCTCCCCTCGCTCTCTCTCTCTCCTCCTCCTCCTCCTCCTCTTCCGATGTGACCTCTTTATTTTTCTGTCTTCATCCAGTCTCTTTTTCCCCACCGTCTTGCCTTTGTTTAACCATTCTTTCAATTTTCTTTTTTTTTTATTTCTCAAGCCACTTGTTTCCCCTTGCCCGTCTGTATATATATATATATGTATATATATATATATATTTTTTTTTTTTCTTTTCCACCCCCTCCACATAAGAAGTGCTCTGTATTTAAGTGACCGGTTGGCTTAGGCCCACTGCTCACTGGGGATTGCAGCTTGCCCACTTGCAGAGGATTAATAGTTTAATGAGGTCTAGACAAGAGCCAGTCAACCTGAAAACAATTATGTGGATAGATTCCTAATGATTTTTTTAGTGTTTGGTTAACCACCATTGAATTATTCAACTGGGCTCTTCTCTAAGCTAAGATACCCACGCCCCAGGGAAATTAAGATGTCTCAGAGTAAAATGCCAAAGTGACAGCAGACATGTAGAACAAGAGAAGCTGATGAGTCAGGAGAGACGTTGTGGCCTAGTGGTGACAGAACGCTATCACATGTTGAAATGTCGGGACAGGTGTGATGAAGCCGTGGAACTCTAGAGCTATTTTTAGCATCGGAAGACATAATTACCAAGTATAGCCTTTTGTTATCCTTCATGATAAATCAGCGCCGGGTTAATGTGTTTGTTAGAAGGTCACTGTTAATCCACTTTTAAATGAGCTTACAAGTACAAATCCAATTCAGTGGACAGTTTATACTGCTAATACAGTTTATCCGTCACATGATCATAAGAACTTATTTAGATGATTTATTGAACATATGGCACAGTCATGAATATTTAATTTGTGGGGACGGCTGGCAGGTTCATTTCTGTCTGCGCCACAGAAGTCATGACTCACCTGTCGAGTGTTTTATTTACATAAAGTCACATGACCTGTGGAGAGGAGGAATAAAACATTCAAGGAAATGAGATGATTAGACCAAATGTTTGGTGTGAGGTTGTATTTGTGTGTAGTTTTCCTTGCATATGTGTGTGGGAGGTCCAAAGTACAGACGACAGGAATGGATACGGAGCAGAAAGTGGCATCACAATGGCCCACTTTGACAGACAGCTGCCGCAGGCACATTGGCCCCCGGTAATGACAGCAGGACAGAGGCAGAAACAGGCCATTGCTTTTGGGCGCCAGTGGATTTGCATACAAAATGCTGCTTTGGCCAGACCTGGCCTTTATGGGAAATCCTCTTAATTCAGATCCATTCAAATTGAAATGGACTTTCTTGGCAGGAGCTGCAGCTCCCAGGAGCCAAATCATTTGCATGGTGTAATGTCTTTTTTTTTTTTTTACCCCCTCCTCTACGTTCGTTTGTTTTCCAATCCTTGTGTTTGGCCTATTATTTGTTTCCTCCCATGTCGGTCTCTATCTCATAATAGTGCTGCTATTTTTGTGTCAACAATTCATCCTGCTCCCCTGCCATCTCATTATGTGTTGTGTTAACAGTGTGTTGTTGCCGCATCATTCTTTGCTGATGACGGTGTTATCTGGGTTATTGACTTGTGTCGATGTCTGTTCATTCATTGGGATTATGGCTCAGGTAAATACACTTCATTTGGGATTTGGGGGACTGTTCTCCAAGGCCCAGACATCACAACATACCGCCGTCTTTCTCCGTCTCCCCATCGTTGCTAGTTTTTCTAACTCTGAAAAACACTTCCGTGTACTATTGTTTTTTTCTTTTTCGCTTCTACGCTGCATGTCTGACATCCTCTGTGTTTCTTTCTTCGTCTCTCTTTCCA
Source organism: Ostorhinchus cyanosoma (assembly GCA_029814465.1). Classification (NCBI taxonomy): domain Eukaryota; kingdom Metazoa; phylum Chordata; class Actinopteri; order Kurtiformes; family Apogonidae; genus Ostorhinchus; species Ostorhinchus cyanosoma. The sequence goes on from JAPTYQ010000009.1 coordinate 10,805,402, forward strand.
GCCAGCAGTGTCTACCTTGACGCTCCATCCTGTTTTAATTTGTATGAGTTTTCAATTCTCTTAGGGCTGAAAAGAATCCAGTGAATAAAAACTTTATTTTTCCATTTTTGGCCCGGTTTCTATTCTTACTCATACAACTCCATCTGTCTCTCTCTCTTTCCAAGGGTGATGACTGGATCCTGCCTTCGCCTCAGCTGACTCTGAGGAAGGTGAGTGTGATGAACGAAGGACAGTACACTTGCATGGCCCAGCATCCCTCCGTGGCCTCGCTCAGCAAGAAACGGACCATCAGCATTACTGTCTTACCAAGTAAGAGACCATTTGACCTTTGCTGTCTGTAGTGATTTCTTCCTCTTTCTAAAAATTTGTAGCATTTTGTACAATACTTAGAGCTGTTGGCAGTGCTAACCAGTATGAATGTCAAACTGTAGGGGAATTCAGCTGGGAACATCCTCACACCAAAAACAAACGATACAAACTATGTGGAAGTTCCCGTCTGTGATAATGAAACTGAAATGACCTGAACTTCAGATGAAAAACCAGTTTATGAAACATAGAGACGTAGGTTCTTATTTTCAGAATGCAGAAACGAAAAAAAAGAGAACACAGAGTTACTGTGCACACATAAGGTGAGAAAAATACCAAGGAATTTATAGGGAAATGTCAAATCAAAAAGTCACATTATATACCTGCATGTAAAGTAATAAATGGAATAAACTCTGTTAATGTTACATGGACAAATATAGAAAAAAAATGAACTATTACATAGGACAAAATTGAATTATTTTACCTGTTCTTTTGATAGATTTTTCTACTCCTACAAAAGAAAAACTCAGTCAAATCGATGTCACATCTCCACAGTGAAAAGATCCAGAAAATTCTTGAACCTTCGAGTCAAAATGTACTAAATGATATAACAAAATATATATTAACAAATGCTTCTGGCGGCACTCTTTTATTGGACATCCAGAGATTTTAGCCATGTCTGTGAAACTGCAGTTTCTCTTCGCCTAATTCTATTTGACTGACAAACTGTCTTATTTCTCATGAAATGTGAGGATTGTTTTCAAGTGGATAACTAATTTCATTACAACATTATAGCTAATCCAATTTGCAGCACTTCATCTGTCTTCATCATCTTTATCAATGACCTGTGAGATGACTGCACTGTGTTAATGCATTGCAGTTCTTAAACACTATTCTCTTACCCAGTAGGATTCTCATCTTTTGCTGGATTTCAATTGTTTAAATTATGCAACCTCTAAAAACGCAATTAAGCGAATACATCTTATTTATTATGTTGGAGATATCTCATTACCGCTGCAATTGACTCATTGGTCATTGTACTCCACAGCGTCTACACTATCTTATCAAAAGCCCATGTACTAATTAAAAAAGGTAATAATTTCGAGACACTGGAATAATGTTTGCTCGTCCTTGACCGTATGGTGAGCAAATGTTGCATGTCACTGCTGTTACCCTGAAGTTAGGCCACAAGAGCAGCAGAGTCACCATTCTTCTTGTAACCTGTGTGATGCCAGGGCTCTAAATGTGAGGAATTATTGTTTTGTGTGTTTTTCGAGATCCTCAGAACTTTCATTTTTCAATAATCGTGTGTCTGTTGCTTTAAAATTAGGTTTCAGGAGACAAATGAAATCCAACTTCAACTTTACATTTTATTAGGAAAGAAATTCAGTGTGCAGCAGGGGTCATTAACACAAACAGTAAACACATTCAGAAACAGCACCATCTGATGCCACCACAATAAAATTACACAACACAGGACAACACACAATGGAGCCAAGCCCTTCCAAACACAAATGACAAAGGTCCTATAGGGCAGTACACAAGTTACTTGCCATAATAGCCATGAGCATTAAAAGTTAAATGAATTGTTGCAAAATAAATTTTTTTTTAGATATTAACCAAGTCAATTCAGATTCCTAATAACCACAGGAATAAAGGAATCCCTAATATGTCCAGTTCTCATTTGAGGAACCAGAGGGGAACAAATTAAACCACTAAAAAGTAGGTGATCAGGGCTATTTAAAATCTGTGTGGCTTCACCGTTGACCTGTTTAACATGCACGTCTTGCAGCTAGGTAATCTGTATCCCAACCACCTTTACCAGCCCAGTTAGCTTAGGCTTCCTGATCATCGAAAGACCACCATACCACACCACAATACAACATGCCAAAACAGATTCAGTATAAAACAGTGGTAAAACAAAGTCAGAATCTTGGACACATTAAATAATTTCATCTTCCTTAAAAAGAAAAGTCTCTGTTAGGCCATTTTACACACCCCCTCAATATTACTCTCGAAGGATAATTTCCTGTCCCTGAGTATTTGTATTCAGCAACATTTTCAACAACCTTATTCTGAATAACAGCCATCTGATGCACATAATTGCTATGGTCATCTAGTTTTGAAAACAGTAACAGGCTTTTTGAAGATCAGTGCTGTGTACTAGAATAACCATCTGAACTCCGCACAGACACTGTTTTCTTCAACAAACAAACAGGAGGTTGCCTTGAGATGCATTGCCTCAAGGTGGAATCTCATAGTTTGGCTGATTTCATATTCTGTGTGATGCATGTTTTCCTTCATGTCTGACTGATGTGTCCCACAGAGGATGCCCCGTGGCATAAGACTAGTAATGGCCGTCTCGTCTTGATGACCTCGGGAGCGGCTGCTGCGGCATTGTTGGTGTTCATCCTCTTTGTGAGCATTTTACAACACCACAGGGCCAAGCAGACCAAGACCAGCAAGGGACCCATGTAAGGTTTTGTTTATGTGTTTGTCTTTTAGGCTCTTGCAATTTAAGCCATGTAACTTTTCTGTTTACTTATTATTCTACTTTTAAAAGTGCAGTGTGTCAAATTTAAGGGGGCTCTATTTGCACAAAAAGGTTATTAAAGGATAATGTACAATGAGCTGGTTATTCAAGGTGATGTAGGAATGTAACCGTCTGTGTGGTGCTGAGGTCTTGCATCACCCTGTCAAGGTTTATTTTACAATAATGACCAGCGTGTTTTCAATTTAAAACAATGCGGGTTGTCTGTGCCGTTGTTTCATTCCACATCACACAGCGCATTACAAACACAGTCTCAGTGTTTTCCGAACTAAAACAGGTTGTGTAGCATTTTAAAAAGCTCTGTTTTTTTTTTGTTTTTTTTAGGTAAAAACACCAATGAGTGGAAACTCTGCAAAAACATAGCAAAACTTACAAATTTTGAAACAAAATTATGTGGACATATCTAGATTCTGTTCAGGAGACTAGAGCCTCTTCTGCTTGGATGGAGTCTAATTGGAAAAATGCTTCAACTTTGTGAATCAACAGTTTTTTAATGAAATAACCAGACACCAGTTTTCAACCTCTTATTCCCAGACTAAATTATGATACCACCTGTTAAGATCTAACCTTAACTAAATGACCATTTTATGAGGCAAGTGACAGGCAAGGCCCATTTACAGCAGCTCTAGAGTCTGTCATGAAGCCATCTCTTTTCTTCTTCATTGTCAAAACCCAGTAAAAATAACCAAACTCACTAATCTTTCTCATCACAGTTAAGAAATCCAAATTGCTTAACCACAAAACCAAGTGTTGTAAACATTAGGAGAGTGTTTGCCAACATCAAGAACTAATGCAATTGGCTCCTGGTGACACGTGATCAAAGTTTCAGCCGATTACCTACTATACAGGTTAGCAGTTATATAGTCATCAACGGTTAAACAGTGTAACCAGATCGGAAATTTTCATCTCAAGTATGTTTGGCAATAATCTGTTATATATTTAAAGAACACAGAAAGGCGTCATTGATCAGAGTTGAGTATTAAAAAACAGCCATTAAATAGGGCTGAAGAGTTGAAGTCCCACCACTTCAGATGTAACATGTGACCTAACTTTGGGAAAAAATATGAACAGCGGTCAGTGGTAAATAATGTTTTTAAAGCTATGTGCACATATGATATTTGTCAAGATAACTTCACAAATGAAGAAAGCTGCTGTTTGTCGTGAAGCAAGCAAAGCATCGTCTGATCCTGTGTGAACTGGCTCAGTGGAATGCATCTCTTGTCTAATGTGATACATGTCACCAGCCTTAAACAGCTGTGACCTTTGTATAATTCACCACATTCAGAGGAATTATGTGTAAAAAGTATGAAAAAAAAGGGAAAAATCTTGTCATATTCAAGCTACATCTTCAACAACTGAGGAGTTCATGGAGAATAATATTTCAATTACATTACTTCCATAACCTTTGAGTGTGCAGTCTTTCAGTCTATATATTTTCACATTCTGAAAGAATTTTTACAACAAAATGTAGCTTTCTTAACCTATGAAAATCTCTTTCAAACTGACAAACATTGTATGTGTAAACGATTGGATGATTCAAGTGGGATAAAAATAATTCACCTCTTGTCAATGACTGCAATACAACTTTTTTTTTTCTCTTTTTGTCCCTTCCATTGGGCACAGTTGGATTCCACTCTCTTTATAAGTGTAAAATCACCTTAAAAATGAATGTATCTTCATTATCTTAGAACAACCCTTTTACATCTAAAAAAAGCATCATGGAATTTGCCGTGTTTGACATGTTTCTACAGTAGCACAAAATGAACAAACCAAACAAGACCACTAATGGCCGCTATAGGTTTTCAAAAGGACAGCTGGTCTGTAAGATCACTGTTGGATTCCACTAAAACCTTCACAATATACCTTTAAATTATGTTCAACGTGTGAATATGTGTAATTTCTGCTGCTAGATGGTCTAATGATAGAGCAGTAGAACAAATCAGGGGGTAGGATCATGGCAGATGAATATAATGATCAAAATCTATCTGATATGACTCAGATAAAAACCACATTTATAGATTAGGTATTATAGTATTACTGACTCAAATGTGTCTATTCACAATAAATTATTGAATATTTGAGCGAAATTGCCACAAGCAACATAAACATTACTATAGTTATATGGACATGATGATACTGACAAGCCACTAAATAAAACAGTGACATTGCATGTATTATCCATTTCTCTGATGTTAGAAGCATGTGATTAATTGAATATACACATGTCAACAAAACAGGGCAAGTGGTTTTGTATCATATTATAGCTTTAAAATACAAATAGATTATGTGTCCAGACTGTGTGTTTGTATGATTTCCTACCAGAGGGTTATCCACACTCCCCTTTCTATTTTCCCTAACTCAGCCACATTCTCTCCTTCTGCAGTTTGACTTTATATTACGAATATTGCTGCAATATTTCATTCTGTCTCATGTGATAGAACCAAGGCCATTTCAGTTAAAGTGCCTTTGTGTGATTTTGTGTGTGTGTGTGTGTGTGTGTGTGTGTGCTAGAATACACCTTAGTGCAAACTACTCGATCTGTTTGGGCGTTATGATTTCAAGTATTTTTGCACAAAATCTTTTCAGCACATGCAGAGTAGTGCATTTCTCCTTTTATGCATTTCAAAATGTGTTATCCACACTGAATATTAATGCTTATCTCAGCAGGTGTGACCTCCTTGACCCCATCCTTGATCTCTTTTCCTCTCATTCCTCTTTTTTTAAACACTTTTTGCATATAAAAAAACAGATCTAACAGTGCCGGCTATAAGAGGATAATTGTATATGATATATTAAAATACGAGTTTAGCAATTATGAAAACATTCTTGTTACATTCTGTATTCTGGCAGCATGTTAATGTGCATCATGACCCCTGACTCTGTGGTCTATACATCCTTTCCCGTATGGGCTAAAAAAAAAAAAAAAAATCAATGAGAGCTTCCAATCCATTATTTCTTTGTGTTTATGGTGGCGCATTGAAAACGTAATATTTAACAACTATGACTAGACATGTGCATGTGACCATGTGTGTAAAAACCAAAACAAACCACAAAAAAAAAAAAAAAAGTGAAAATGGACTTTGATATCCAGGGCTGAGTGTGGCTCCATTTCTCGGTTTGAGTCCATAATTTCCTCACTTATATCTTTCCAGCGCCGCCTTGGAGGTCGATATACTGATAATCACGCTCCTCTGTCTTTCCTTCTCTCCCTCTCGCTCCAGTGATGATCGGTCTCAGAAAAAGCCCATCTACAAAACCAGTGTGGAGTCTCTACCCTCCACCTCTGGAGACGAACAACCTCTTGTGTGACTACCCAGGCAGGTGGAAGGATGAAGATGGGGGGTGAGGAAGATGGAAGGAGAGATGAGGAAGATGGAGTGGGTGGCCAGAAAATGAGGGATGGCATGGAGGGGATACTTAAAGAAGGGGGACAGATTGGATAAGGTTATGGATGGTTGCATTGGGGGGAGGAAAAAGGGAGGAAAAGATGGATATGGAAAGACTGTAGGTGAGAACAAAATGGAAATCAGTAACATGCTGGTGTTTTTTGAAGAAAAAACTGAAGGGCAAATGATTGCTTTAGACGCAGAAGCTGCTTTGCGAGTGGGTGTAGGCTGCAGTTACGCATTGTCGACAAAAAGGTGGGCAATTTTCTCTTCATTTATTGTGCAGCATGGTAAATGGTGAGCTGCATTCTTAGCAAAATGATGGGTTGATGAGTGTTGTGTACTGTAAGAGGTAAAGACTCCACTAGCAATTCTCCCCTTTCTCTTGCAAAGATAATTGCTTGACTGTGTATTATGAATGAGCCATTTGGGTGATAGTATAAGGGTTTTATTTTGTTGATTTTCTTCCCTTTCAACACTTTTTCCAAAGCAGAACCTGTTCAAAGCATCTGCGAAAACGTTATTATAATCTATTCACTCTGACAGCACTTTGCACTCTACTATTTAATATACTGTATTTTGGATTTTGCTGATATTAAATGGCATTGAGAAGACATTACTATCTGTTTTTGTGTGGACCATTGATTTAGTTCCATTTTACAGATACAAAAGGGGTTGGAGAGTATTGACAACATGGTGAAAGCCAGACACGCATGCTCGCTTGGCTGCACATCCCCTCGATCTGGTGTCGTCTCTGACTTGCACCAGTTTGTTTACCAACCTTTCCCTTCAGCCTGTTAAGACCATACTCTAAAGCAATGACCTTTACTCAAAGTACTGTGCATCTGCATTGCTTGTGTATGTGTTTTTTTTCCACTGACTCTACTGGTAAGCACAACATCAGCTCAGAGTTCAGCTACTCTACACATACACACATGAATAAAGTTGCTTTGCAGACATATAAAAACTCATTCGCACACTCTGAGAGCATAATAGTGGTTAGGTAACCTTGAAACTTCAGCCATTATAAAACCAGAAGTGTTGGGAGGGTTATTTTAAAAAATGTATTTCACCATATTTTACAGAATACATGCCCTTAAAAGTGAGCATATTCCCCATACAAAAGACTGGACCAGGCAAAAGCCACACTTTGAGAATAAAACACATTTTTAGATATATCTACAGGGACAAGAAAAAGTATGTGAACCCTTTTAAATTTCCAAGTTTTTCCATAAAATAGATGTAAAACGTATAAATCTGTATCTGTCACAAGTACAGACAAATTCAGTGTTATTAACCTAATACAACACAAACCGATCTAATATTATATGTCTGTACTGAACACAGCTATTAAACATTAATTGCGCCTCAGGCTAATGGCTCCACAAAGAACTAATTAGAGTCCGGAGTTTGAAAACCTGAAATATACTCAACAAGGTGAGATTTTGGAGCAACTTCCACTTGTAAAAAACAGTCAAACCTCGGAATTTTCTGTTCACAAAAAGCATCTGCTCATACAAACCATGCCTTATGAAAATGACCTTCAAACAAGAATAGTTAATTCTTGATCTGGAAGGTCTGAAAGAGACTGGAATGAGTTACAAAGTAATCTGAAAAACTGAAAAAGTAACAGGTAAGTGCTTGAATGAGTTCTTGGAACAAGTTAACATCTGTGTTCATGAATCTACAGTATATAAAAGACCATGTGGGCCACCTCTTGGCCCCTCCCCCTTACAATTCTCCCTCCCCCTCTCAGAACGCAGGTGTGCTGTGTAAAGTCCAGCCTGTCTCACCGCTGTTACTCCTTTGTGGGAATCAGGCAAAGAGGTGGCAAAGAGGTGGGATCACCATCTCACCTTTTTTCCAGGATCTCTGTGTAAAAGTGGCTTATGGTTGAATTATTCAAGGAAAAACATGAAATATTCTATATGGTGTAAAAAGACCATCACACACCAACATGAGAACATTATTCCTACGGTGAAGTTTGATGGAAGCAGGATCATGATTTGAGGCTGTTTTACTGCCTCAAGGCCTCGACCACTCGCTATCATCAAGGAGAAAATGGATTCCCTAGTTTATCAATGTATCCTTCAAGGTACAGTGATGTCAGAGCAGCTGTCCACCAGCTGAAGCTCAGCAGAGGATCAGTGACGTAGAAGGACAATGACCCTAAACACTGTAGGACATCTAATGCAAAAAAAAAAAAAAAAAAATCTTCCTTTTGGAGTCAGAACTCAGACCTGAATCCAACAGAGAAGCTGCAGAATGACCTCTAGAAAGCCTAAGAAAATGACCGAGCTGACGTAGTTCTGAGAGGATGAATGATCAAACAATCCCTTTGAATGTCATGCAGGTCTGACCAGCAGCTACTGGACACACATGGTTGAAGTTTTTGCTGCCAAAAGAGGTTCAACCAGTTATTAAATCCACGGGTTCACTTCCTCTCTACAGCAGCACGATAAATATTTCATACTATGTTCAAAAAAACACATGAGATATTAAAATAGTTTGTGTGGCATTAGGTTGAAATTTATGTTTTTGTCTGTGCTTGTGGCATAGATGCAGATCACATCACTTTTTATGACTGATTCATATAGAACAGTCTTTCTCAAATGGTGGTACACATACCCTCAGGGGTACTTGGAAGAAGCCCAAGGGGTACTTGAACTTTTGTTGGAAAAATACATTAAATAAGTCATCATGTACTGAATACAAAATAGATAAGAGAATTAATGCTAAAATATAAAACACAATAAATACATTCATATAATAAAATTGACACTCCTGACTTTATTTCATTTCAATATTTTAAAAAAGTCAGAGCCCCCCCCTCCAAGCTTTGGTAACATTTTAAGAACATTTATATATTCAAAATGAATTTATCTGACTAATTAATATTTTTTGGATGAAAGGTTCATTTTTACATTCAGGACCAATTCATTTATTTTTCTTATCATTGAAAGAGGGCATTTTTCAGTTTATATTTTACACACAAAATTCACTTATAAAGATTTGTTATTTTTAATATATCAAAATTAACTATGTTGTTCATTTACAAAGACTTGAAAATAAAAACAGACACTCGTGGAACAAATTTTTGCCTCATTTTTTTGATTAAAAAAAAAGCTGAAGCAAAAGTTGGGGGTACTTGGCTAAAAATACATTTCAGGATGGACTCCACTGTAAAACGTTTGAGAACCACTGATGTAGAAGACCAGGAGATGTCAAAGGGTTCAAGTGCTTTTGTCATACCTGTACATTTTAGAATGCAATACTTGTTCATAAGAGGAAAACTAATTTGACTGCTAAAATAACAATGAATAAATCATGCACTCGATTAAAATTAAACATGAACACATTAAAAACTAAAATCAAATCCAATTTAAATTAAAGTCAAACAAGACAGAAATTGCAGATGCTCATTGCTCCGATCAGGATATTAGTAATACATTACAAGACACAGACATGTTAAAAATCAGTTAAAAGACACATAGACATGTTATGAATCAGTTTTCTTTGCACCTAAAAACATTCTTCCAGGTTTTGGATACATGCTTTGTGTACTCTGGGAAACATCAAATGGATTCAACAATGACTGTAACAACCTAATTTTACCTTACTATATTGAAAACAGAGGTTGGGACCCATCTGATACAGCACATTTAGAAATGAAGTGAAAATATGCTCTCAGCTCAGGAGCGTCTTCTGGATCAGCAGGAAATAAATCAGATATTGTCCTGCAGTGTGGATTTATATGTGTGTGTGTGTGTGCATGTGTGGTTTTTTTTACACCATGAGCTGTCTTCATTTGTGAGAAACTGACAAAAATGGCCAAAAACTCCCTTTGACATCTTTCCACAAATTCCTCTACATCTCCAGGAGGTCTGAGATAATTTTCATGTTGAAATGTTTGGTAAATTGTGAGTTACAGGCATGAAAAAAAAAAAATAAAATTGTAAAATAAGTGTTTCTCACTCTGTATGTTTAAACTAAAACTACAACATTCCCTATAGTTGACTGTTGCACATGTTGACTCCCCTTCTGCTCTCTCTCCATACATTCAAGTAGTTATTTATGCTGTTTTTAACTTCACCATGGGTTCTGAGTCTTGGATTCATCTGTACTGTTTCTTTTTAGTTGTTTTTCTCTGTTTTTGTCTTTTGGGGCCTCTTGCCAGACCATTATGTAAATGAAAGGCTGTTCTCTATTGATTTTACC
>JAPTYQ010000009.1:10821372-10837331 GCA_029814465.1 Ostorhinchus cyanosoma
TGGTGGAATATTGAATGCAGCTTGTCTAACGTTGCTTTCATTCTGTGCAGGAAGTGCATATTGGTGTGTCTTTGGTTTCCTTCTTGATCTACTGTACTTTGAGTGAGGGTTTTTGGCAGCCTTGACGATTAATTAGCTGTGACGTTTAAAATTGCGATTAATCGTAACACCATGACATCATTAAAACACTACCAACCACAAAAGACCTCACATGTATTTTGTCCATTATAAGTAAATGGGAAGATTTTTTAAAAAATCGTTAAAAACTCGAACTTTGATGTACCTTTCCCAAAATGTAATGACATCTATTCTGACTCATTGGCAATCTATAAACCCAATTTGGTGTGTAAACCAATAGCTTTGCTGCTATAGTGTTAACAAACAAACAAAGAAACTGAACCAAAAACTATATCCCTTGCCTCCCCTTCAGATGGTAATGTTGAAAGAAATTAAGTAAAAACCATCTCTGTGGCATTTTGGAAGTAAAGATAACCATTTAAACAAAACTAAGCAATGCAATGCAATGCTATTTTATCCCAATATAAAACTATTTTATGCCATTTGTCATTGTTTTGTATCCTAGACCCCTGTTAGAAAATAGAAGAAAAAAACACTTGAATTCAACGTGTCCCAATACTTTTGTCCATATAGTGTAGTGTCAGTTACACTCTTAATTGGTGGGAATGTAAATATCATTAGACTATTAAAGATAATTACTCCTTTAGTTTGCATTATTCTGTCAAAAACTGGATTAAACCTAAACACGTGTTTCTATACAGTTGCAACTTACATATCTACAGAAAGCACTGACATACATATAGTTAAATCATACTGTGTATTTTAAGAACATGTGTATTCCCCAAAGACAGAAACCAAAGCAGATTTCATTGCTGTTCTAATCTAGACTAGATTTAGCCTACTCTAGTTCTCTCTAAAATAACCATCATAGACTACAACTTCATCTTTTTAATTTTCTCCTCTGCTGCCTTGTAACCCTTAGCACCAAAGCCACAGCACCATCGCTTATTACCATAACTGTGCTCATAATGCTGAGAATTTCATTACGCTTGTCTGTTGAAGTTATGTTGGGTTTTATGCGGTTTTATTATCGGTGTGTGGTTGACCGTAGGCTGTCGTTAATAATGGGCGAAGCGGCAGTTTAACAATGACACTCCATTAACGGGTGTATGCGTCACAGAGCACAGCCAGGATAATGTTATTAAACTGATTATTCAAGCCCCTGTACAGATTGCCTCTGCTGCAGGATTTTACAGACTCTCTATTTCTTTTTCCAACTCTACAAACTTCAGCTTTCTTTACATCTTAGGTCAAGCCCTGGAATATAGAGACAACAAATAAGGAGAGTGTAACTAAAAGAGAGAGGCTAAAAAGAGAAATCAACCTGTCACGCTCCACAGGAAAAAAAAAACAATGTAAATTTAAAATGCCCTATTGCATGTGAAATACCAGCGAGCACCATTTTGTTTTGGTCTTTTGAGTCAGTCATGAGTGAAAAGCTACGAGCTTCCTCGTGGGCTTTGGTCTCTGGGCTTGTCTTTTCTTGGCCAGAAAAGACAAGATTATGTATCAGGCATTTCTCACAGTGGAGCTGTCCCTGAGGTACAAGGCTCTGGTAGGAAGGGAGAGAAGTCTAGTTTACAATGACATTTTGACCTTGATGGTGCCTCATGGATAAACCAACGGACAACAGCTTAGGGCAATACAGCCACTGTGCAAAGAATACAGAGCAGCCAAAATGCACCGTCTGGTGTGACGGGTCCAGTGAGGATACAGAGCCGTGACATTAAAGTCAAGCAACTGCTCATTTAGGGTCAGCATAAGGCAGGTCACTTATTGCTCCGGCCATCCTAAAATGCAGTCAGGTAAAGGTGACCTATACCTAAACACGACATCTAATGAGTAACGGATTGAAGTGCTAAGCGTTTGTAACTGTATGCGATCACCCACTGCTGTTCTCGTCATGGTCACTTGGTTTTGTGTGCACATCCTGCATATGTTGTGTCAAATGGCTGAATATGAAGGAGTGGAGTTCGCCGGAGAAGCAGGTGTTTTCCACTCATTACTTCCTGACAATGCCCCATCTGGTGCGGGGGAGCTGCTGCCACCGACTCCCTGCCAACTGGGGGAACAAACATTCGCAGTGAGGCTGACAGGGAAAAAAATGGGATAGGAATTGGGAAGTGAGCGAGCAGATATCAATGGTGCCAGAACAAGGTCAAAAAACTGTGCTCTAAGCAGCCAGAGCAGGAAGCGGATACTTCAAGACTGTACACAGATCTGTACAGCCAAGGTCAGAAACAGAGCACAACATCACAACAATTTTATGCAAGTCAAGGGTTGTAGTGTTAATCCTAATGCTAATAGGTGCACGGAATCTATTGCGACTCCTTTGACCATTTGATCCAAATGTCTCTGAGTTGTCTGACAGATAAATGTGAGGCCAAGTTACATTTATGACCCATAACATGCTATCCCTGATTTTACCTGATGGAGGCGCCAAAGATACAGTTTGAAAGGACCTCTTGAAGACCACAAGCCCCATAGTATAGCACTAGATTAGGGAGCAAAAAAAAAAAAAAAAGATGTGGAAAGAGAAACAATTTTCATAATGGAGCAGTGCTCTCTGACTGGAAAACACAATTATGGGCAAACTGTGGCCACAGCATGAGGGTAAAGTTAAAGAGCCCCTTTAGCTGGACCTAATAGGGCCTGACTACAGATGAGCAGAAACACTGAATGGTCCAGGGTACAAGTTTTTGTTCCGGGCCATTACCGCCATTCTGAATGGTGATTTAACCAAATACACCCAGGTTTTGCTTGATCTTCTTGATGAGTCCTGTGGTTCTTTTGGAGTCAATGAAACTTCTGCAACAGAATGTCCTCAAATCTCTCCAGACTTGAAGCTTCGATTAGCCTTTCACAGTTCCTCTGGTTTTGAAAGTGAAAGAGACAAATGATGTTTCATGAGAAAAAAAAATCTCACACAAGTGTAAAACATTTCTCTGTTTCTCATGTCAGACATAAATCCAAACTGTTTTTTTTTTCCCTCACCTGATCATTGACATGCAGACTATGAACACAGATACACACCTCTTCAAATAATAAACATCTGTTAGATTTTTTTTTCTAAACCAACTTAATCATTATGCCACTCATTCTATTCAATAGAGGTGAATTTTAAATAAATTGGTTATTTGCATCAAAAAATTAATGCTGGTTATCAATCACATTTGTAGCTAAATTATTTCAATTAATTGGAAGATGTATCACTTGCTCCCTCCTCCTCTGCGCTCCTGTAGAGCCTGTTTCTTTGGAAGCCCAACCCCTCTGTCATTCCCACTCCCCTCCACCTGCCTCCGCTCTCTGCAATTGGTCAGAAACACACATGACCCACCCTATTGACAGGGTTTTAAATATATTTACAATGTAAAATAACCAAGAAAATCCGGTCAAGCCGTCATATTCAAGCATTCCGAGGCATAGAAAGTGGGTGTGTGAAGTGGAGCATTACTATGTAAAGAGCTGCTATTACGCACTCGGCGCTTGATAAAACACACAGTCGTTTGCGCACAGACGCACGCGCGCGTACTGACACATACACACGCGCGCGCACACACACACATACACACAGACGCTGAAGGCGCTGTCGGCGAGTGAACCTGCGGGTTCATGTCACTCTGATTTCTCCGAGGAAGAGGAATACTGAGGAAGAGATCAGAGGGGAATATCTGCCACTGCCACAGAGATGGCTTTCCGTGCGACCGTGTGGAACTACTGCGTCCCTCTCACCATCTTAACCGTCGCCTGCCTCGTGCGCACTGGTAAGGCTCGAGCGACTGTCAGTGAGTGTGATGTGAATGAAAAGAGTGCTGTGCTTGTGTCGACGCGTTGAAGCTTTTCTGTGCAAGTTTGTCCAAGTCCTCTAAGTAGAAGATGAATGACGCGTAAAAAGGCACCAAGTGTTCTGACTTGTCAGGCATGGAATAAGGAGGAAGGAGGAAGGAGGAGCGCGCGGCGGGACGAGAACACGTGCAATAATTGTAGTTTACAATTATCCTGCGGATCACTGTTAGTGGTCACTGTTTATCTCCGTGTGGTCAAATCGCGTTGCGCAAACCTGGACTACATCTCTAATGCCACTTGGGAATGAGTCACTGTGTTCTCCGCACATGGAAAGCCCCGAAAAGCCCCTTAGAATAGAGATAAAAGTGAAAGGTGCAGGCTGGCTGTCACTTTTTCCCCATTCAGAAACCTGGTGTGAAGTCATCCCCTGCTCTGCTGACCCTCGCGTCATCAAATGTCACGTCATTTTTATTATTTCATCCGGACATACTGTGGAAGGGATGTTTGCAGCTGGTGTGTGTATGGAGCTTATGTGTGTGTGTGTGTGTGAGACGGGACGGGAGCCCGTAACATGCCTTCAGTGCGCCTGTGCGTACAGACAGGCATGAAGTAGGTGCCGATTGAATATTCTGACAGCCACATGAGAGCTCATAACAAATGCCCGCAGTGGACCAGACGAGGGTCACACATTAGTCTCAGCAGTGGTGTTTGTGCCTGCTTTAATATTCTGCACTAGTGTGAGCGACTGAAGGGACCTTTGAGACCTCACCTTATCAGATGCAATAACATCTAACAATCTATTACAAAGCGTCGTTACGGCACCTGCAGTGGCTTTGTGCGTTCAGTCGCTTTTATTCCTCTGCTTGGAACACATCCTGGCTCACTACCGCATCGTTCCCTTATAGGCGCAATATATTTCATGGTCACTACCCTATAACAAGTGCATCTGCTGCAAAAATGGGGATTTGGATTAGGCTCAATCATGTCTCTGAGCAACTTCTGCCTCATGGTATTCTGTGCCATCTGCTTGGATGTGGTTTGCAATACAAAGTCATAATGAACCTTATTAAATTTCACCCAGAGCCTTAGTGATTTTGACTGAGAAAGAATGGCAAGTAAGAAGTGCTGGAGAGGACACAGATGTTAGTTCACTGGTTTGTCTTTGAGGGTTTGTCTAAGTTGTCTTGAGGCACTGAATGGGTTAAGTGTGAGGTCGGGGTATTGTCACAGTCAGAGTGTGCTGTGCTGTGATCTTGTATACAGGGTGCGCTACATTGCTCCATTCTCCAAGCTGTACTGATACAGGCAACCTCACCATGGCCTGTGTATTGATTCGTTCCCTTGTCTCTGTTAGTATGTGTGTCTGTGCCTGGTTGTATGTCTGGTCCAGCAACAGTGCAAGGTTGATTTATATGCATGAATGTGTAGGTGTTAGCATCTTAGTCTAACTGGAGGAAGAGGTTTGTGTGTGTGTTTGCATGTGTGTCTGGACAACCACTTACCAATGTGCTGGTGCGCTGTATGTCAATGTGCTTTATTTCTGTGTATGTGCGTGTGTGCTGCTTACAGTGCTGGGTTTTGCCTGAGCTGCAGGCAGCCTCTGCTGGGGGCTGCTCACTGATCACTGTCATTAATCTAGCCACTGACAGGGGCTGGGAGAGACAAGGGGCTGGGGGGTTGGGGGGGTGGTGGCTGTTGAAGGCAGGGGGTAGGCAGAGGAAAGAGGGAGCTGAGGAAGTGTAAAGACGGACTGTTTCACAACACACTCCACATATGCACACATACTGTGCAATAGGAAGCAGTTTCTGAAAACAGCATTTCGTGGTCATTTTTTTCCCCTCTACAGTGAAAACAGCCTAAATTAATCTAGCGGAAAACACAAAAGAGACAAAAGATGGGAGGGAATGGGGGTTGGCAGTTGTTATTATGCAAGGATTGTGTTGGACAGATTGATTGGGTGGATAGACGAATGAGTGGATAGACTGAGAGGGTGTTGTGAAGATGGCAAAGCTTGAAGACTTGTGCCTTCTTTGTAGATGGAACGACAGACAGAGGGGATGGAAAGATGCAGAGAGAAAGAAAAGGAAAAAACGGGTGAGCGAGAAAGGAGGGGTGGAAGAAGAAAGGCAGAAAGACTTCACAGTGTGTCTGAGGGGCAGGCCTGAGGGACACACACATACATACAATCACTGACACACAGTCTGCACACTGTGTCTGTGCAGTCAGTGCATGACTCTGTGGGGGTGGCTGATCCACAGCAGCTATGGGCCAAACTTCCACCCCACATACAGTAACAAATGCTGTTAACTCCACCTCTGCTGCTTGTGCACCCCTAATCGCTAGCTCACATCCCTTCATCGCTTCTCTCCATTCCTCCTCTCCTATACCTCCATTACCACCTGCCTTATCGCTGTGGGCATTAAATCACCTCCATTTGTTTATTTGAATGTGTGCAATGAGAGCCATCCGTTTGAGCTTGTTCCCCATCATGCTGTTTGGACCTTGGCTGGGGTTCTGCCGGTTGAAAAACGGCAGCAGTTTGGACGTACTTGTGGGAGGAGATTTGAATACCAATTATAGCTTTTATGTGTGTGCAAGCATCACACACACACACACACACACATGCACAGAGGCCATGCATAAATCAATGTCACTGTGAGTCACAGAAGGGGATGTCTGGCGTGTAAACACAAACATCAAGGGAAATGCTGTACACACAAAAAAATAAAAATATGGATGAGCACGAGCACTCGCATAGGTGCAGAAACACATGTTCTCATCCATGCACACCTTGTGTAAAGGCAGCTGATTTCATACATTAGTTGCTTTTGAAGGTTGGAGCAGGGCTGCTTATGCAAGAGTTTGTCTGAGCTCAATTCCAGTTTTTGATGCTTGTCAGACACAGTTTGCATCATGCCAGAGTTTAGATTGCCTTTTTACTTTCTTGCACATTGTGCTGGGCATGCTATTTCAGCATCTTCCTTTGTTCTCTAATGCACTGCAAAAATCTTCACCACAAGCCAAGGTTGAGTCTTTGATCCAGACCTGGGAGGATAATTCAGCCCCAAAATAAAATAAACTTGTCGACAATTTCATTATAAATGTGAAGTTTCATTCGTGCTTTGCCATCAGCTGGTTCACGGTAAAAATATGAGCCCTAAATTTGAGATTAGATTTTGTTGTTGTTTTCTGTGATTCGCTGTCTTTTGTAGCTTTAAATAATGGGACAACCTGAACTTGGCAGACAGCGCTGGCGTTCCCACAGCAAAACACAGGCTGAAATGAGCCATTTCTTAAAATACACATCCTACTGTGATTGTGAACAGCTCTGTTTGATCAACTGATGTGGTCTTAAAGGGTCCTGACAGGGTGGCCCACTATCTCAGCTACACAACTGCTTCAATATAAGCTCCATAAACAAATTGGACTTTGTGGCGTCTTGGGCAAGTCACGACTAAAAGAGTTACGGAGCTTAGTGTGGGCTGGTTTTATTCTCCCATGGGCATTTATGGGTCCATTACTCAAGCAGAAGTTCCTAGATTTGCTGTTTAGTGCAGGTGATGTATTTTACAGTAATTATCTACTAATCTGCCCCCGCAGTCTTCAATGTGATCCATAACTCCTTGTTTTGAATCGCTATTGTTTTGCACAATGATCGCATTTCAATAAGCCCCTACAGTGTAGGTCCAGAGAGGAATCTATTTTTTTTGTTTTTTTTTTACATCCATTTTAAAAGAAATAAAAGGGAAATGAGACAAACTGTTCCTCCGGTGTGGACACATCATATGACCATCACATACACCATTTTCACATCCTGTTTACGGCACAATAGACACGTTTTGGAATGTGCTTTGACCTCATGGAGAAGTTCATGTATAAACAATGCTGGTGGTAGAATGATTGAGAGGGGCACACAAAGACATCAATTGGTAATTGAAGCCTTATATCTCATTTGACCATTTGTTTAATTGTCCATTAGTGAAACTTTCTGTCAATCTAATCAGGGCAGCGCTAATGTAGAAACACTCTTTATGGCTGCCACCTCATCTCCTTCCCATTACTATTCCCCAGACGGTGCCGCTTGTGATTATCATAATGGTGATCTATGTCGTCCTTATGTGTCGCTCTTTGAGAACAACTGGCGTTTCCCCAACTTTCCTGGTAAAGTTTTTTAATGCTGAGTAGGGATGCCAAGGACGTCTTTTCCATTTGCTGGCATCTGATGCCTGCCAATCAACCCACTGCTCTTTAACTCCATTCGATCTCATTGGCTCAGTATCGAAATGAAACGCCCTCTTCGGGTGCAGCTTTCATCCTGTGACCTGATGTCCCCTGAGCCAGCAGCTTTTCTCTAGCCACTGACCCATCTTCCTGTATATTTGCCTTTGCCATGGGAGTGTGAAATCAGTAAACAGCAATTTTCTCTGTACTGCCTCTTGGCACAACTGCACATGGACGGCTGCTACACATTCTTTCTACTAGGGTACGGGGGGTAAGGGTAAAAGCCAGTCAAAGCTGAATTGCATTGCGCATAGAGAGGTGGGTGGATAAAGTGGGGTTCCCAAGTGTGAAAACACATTAAAACGCAAAAGCCATAAGGTGAACATTCTTTGCTATTACTGAGACAGTTTCCATGACCAAGAGTAAACGTTTCTACCTCCTGCTTAGCCTTGGGCTTGTTTAACACCCTCCCTCACTGCTATGACACCTGTTTTAGCAGCTCCCGCAGGGCCCGGCGCTAACGTGGCCAGACAGCGGCCTCTGGTAACGCTGGTAACCAAGGTGATTATCCACACTCTGGTGCTGCAATGGAACTCCTCACTTGCTGTGATTGGATGAGAGTGACTGATTGAGCTGAAAAGGGCAAGTGCCTAAAATTGAAGACTGTGTACTCTGCCAATGTGGAGAGTAATACACATTCCATCTGGAAAGCTTGATGTAGAGACAAGAGGTAGGTGAGGGTAGAGGCATGGCCAGTAATGAGGTGCTCATCCAGGGGTAAGAAGGATCGGAAAAGGACTTAAACCCAGGTGAAACTGTCAATTCTGGTGGCCGCCAACAAGACACCGTTTCCCCTTACCCTTGGGAGGTCTGTGTGTCCAGTGGAGGCTGGCTGATGAAGAGTGACCAGGCTTAGCCAGGGCACTGAGGGACTGATGGGGTCAGAGAGAGAGGGGGGAGAGAGGGGGGGGGCAGTGAGGGAGAGATGCCTGGCTGCACAGTGTATAAAAGCGAAAGAAGGAGCAGGGAGGGGAGTCAAAGCGCCTGGGGCATGCGTCACAGACCAGTGAAGCAGGGAGGAGCAGAGCTGAGAAGAAAGTCAGGCAGAGAAGAGTCCAACAAACGAGTGAATGATTGCAGGATTTCAGCTTTAAAATGGGAGGGTGTTGGAAAAAAAAAAAGACAAGGAGTCAGGGTGAGGGAGCAACCCCCCGCCGCGCTGAGTGACGGATTTAGGAGGCCGAAAAAGCCAGTATAGGAAGTGTGAGATTAAGAAGGTGGGACTGAAGCTGAAAAGTACAGGGTGCTGGTGTGAAAAGAACATGGGAGGAGGAGAGAAGACAGAGAGATGGATTGCGATGCTGTAAGATAAAGACGGAGAGAAGGCAAGCACTGTGTAGGTGACCACGCCACAAAGACAAGGTGTCATGATCGATGAGGTCACTGTTCGTGCACACACTGCTTACACCCACAGGTACACACATACACACACACACACACACACACACACACACACACACACACACACACACACACACACACACACACACCAGCAAACAAGCACTGAAACTGTTTCCCAGCAGTTCGTGGTCATCCTCCCACTTTCAGAAAAGCTACATGGTACTTCAGCCTGAAGAATTAAACACCCACATGCACACAGGGCTATTCATCTGTCTGCCATTTAGAATCCTTCTTCATATCATCGGCATTAATAGGTTTGCTTTGATGAGATTGTCGGATGCTGAAAATTGCCAGTCAAAGCAGCACATTATCTACAGGGAAATCAGATAGAGACTTTCAGAAGGCGGAGGCAACAATGCTGAAGAGGCCTCAGATGAGTTTTCTACCGTAGAAGACTCAAAATGTTTCTCCCACGAGTGGCAAATTCATTTGAGCTATGACCAAGTCTGGCATAGATAAAGTCAGAAACTGCAATAACAACATTTCTTATTCAAGTTTGACTTCCATCACGTTACTTTTTTAAAATTTAGTATGCTACAGATTATCATGTATCTTTTCTACCAGATACTACAAATTCTGGTTTACTGTATTCCTTTTGCAAAAATGGTATCACTCAACAAAAGACAAGCGATAACAGCAGCTGCCAATATATCAAACTGAGATAGCCCAGCTCTGTTTTGGACAGATGCCAAGTGATTGTTGACACAACTACCCAAAAAAAAAAAAAAAAAAAAAAAAAAAAGAAAATTGAGTTTAGTGTTCGCTATATTTGGATGACATGCCCATATACTCTCAATGCTGCTTGTCTCTATCTGTCTATTCTTGTCACCATCTCTGTCTTGGGCCTAAGACTGGAGCATCAACATCAGGAGTATTCAGCTTTGATCCACTTCATTAACACACCGTAAACAACCATTAATTAGAGATGATTAATTAGCAGTACAGGAAAACAATCCTGAAGAAGTTGGCTATTCTCAAAGACTCTGGAGTGCTTGTAGGAGGGAGTAAGGAAAGGGAGAACAAAGAAAGAAAGAGAAAGAAAGAAAGACAGAAAGAAAGAGGATAAAATGGAGGGAAAATGCCTGCGGTCATGCTTAATGTGCTGGGCCGAGATTTACCGCAATGATTTGCCGGACTCTTTTGAGATTCATAAGGTCATCAATTCATGCTCTCTGCTTTCAGCAGAGCAAAACAAAAGTGAGGCTATGCAGCCGTCTGCACTGAAGTAAAGAGAAAAGAGAAGAAGCCGGGCCAAATTGGATTGGTGCTGCGATTGTTTCTGCAGAGATTGTTACAGTTGGCAAGGCCACTTAAAAAGTGGCCAGGCACCAACGACCTTGAGGAAAGCTCGAGCTGATTCTCTCCCAGGATTCATTTTCTCCTGAGCGGCTGAAGGGGCATTTAAGTACATGACTGCTGATTCACCTTATGGCTGCTAAGAGGTACACCATTCCATAAAGTACACCAGCAGATTGAAGCTGTGCTTTGACTCATGTCCACAGACGTGTCTCTATCTCTGTGTCCATCTGTTGGGTGAATAATGTTATCACGGGCTGCAGAAGGGCCATGTCTCTCTTCCCTGGCTGTCGCAGGAGTGGAACAGCCATACAGTCTGTGATACTGAATAAGTTTGACACAGGCCTTGGGCATTGGGCGCAGTTGCGGCGAAACCGTGGATCATAACTGCCACTAGCTGGGCTATACCAGTGAATTGAGCTGTGAAGCAGCTTGCTGAGGCCAGTGGGGTTCTGTGGTCTCTACCAAAGTCATTTTTAGCTTTTGTGGACTCAGTAGTCATGGACAGCAAGTGGTTTTTGTGTCTGCAATATAGATCCTACAATCTTGAGAGGTCCACAGTACACACACAGAGGCTGGCCTGCTCCGCACTGCATTTACAGTAACATACTTTATTGCAAGAGAAACTAATAAAAGAAAGCTGTGGGGAATGTGCTTTCATTCTTGATTATTTTCTCCCTTCCCAAGGGCCAACATGGCTGCCATCTGTCTTTCTCCTAATCAGAGTAACTCTGTCCATAGTTTTGGTCAGTAA
The DNA here is from genome assembly GCA_029814465.1 of Ostorhinchus cyanosoma. Lineage (NCBI taxonomy): Eukaryota > Metazoa > Chordata > Actinopteri > Kurtiformes > Apogonidae > Ostorhinchus > Ostorhinchus cyanosoma. Next base: position 10,832,969 of record JAPTYQ010000009.1, read on the forward strand.
GCTTATTTTTTCTTATGCCTGATCAAAAATGACACATCATGCATAACTCTAATTTCTAATTTCACAGTGATTTTTCAATTTGTAAAATTGGAGAATGGTTTGGTAAGATATGAAGATGAAAATTTAATCAACTCAGACAACCCCTTTAGTAAAAACAGATTGATCACATCATTGGAAACAAAGCTATTACAGAACTAGTTCACGTTGTGAAAAAACTGGAGACATGATTGGATTTAATTAAGCTAAATTATTAAATTATTGTATAATTACTATGAATCAAAGCCATTTATGCAGTTGTAAAGGAATGCAAATTAGTAATTTACACACTTTGTGAAACCTGTCTATACGTTGCACTCAATATGTAATTGTGGTGTCTATTAATTAAATACTCACATAAACCCGTTACTATGTGATTTTTACTCAGATAAGTTACACATAGTGTGTTTAAGATGACTGTTGCAAAATCCTTATCGGTTGCTTTTTGATAAAAAAAAAAAAAAAGTTGTGTAGACAGACAATAATTTAATAAAATTCATATTTGTTCTGACATATTCATATGTTCCCATCTTCCCTCATTTTCAAAGATAATTCTCTCAAAGATGTAATTTCATGAAAGGCAGGTCAAATTCAGTTTTGTGACAGCCCTGGTTGCATACGCAATTATAACTGATGCTTATTTTCCACAGTGATGGATTTGAGTTGTGCTGTGGGGAAAGCGATTTATGAGCTTATGGGGAAAATTAAAAACAAACATAAAGCATTGGTAATTAAAAAGCAGGTTGATCCCAAATGATGACTGATGCGTAAATCACTGGCCATATTTCAGAAGGTGCACAAATCCACTGCAAAGCAAAGCAAAGCAAAGCAAAGCAGGCAGGCAGGCAGGTTGGTGCGGTGGCGTGTCCACACATGTACAAATTTACACGTGAGGATACAAATAATACCGCAGACAGGAGATTGCAGAGACCTTTAGGAGTGTTCAACCCTTTTTTTTTTTTTTACTCTCGCTCGTTCAGCAAGTCTGTGCTTTTAAATGCCATGTTTCCTCTCAGTGTCGAGCTTCCTCTGGATATTGCAGTAGGTGAATAAAAAGACACACCTGGTGACTGTGTGCATTTGTTTCATCAATGTTTTTTCTGTCTTTTGTTCAGCAGCAAAACCTGTTTCACTGCACTGCTTCTCCTGTTGTCTTTCTGCCTTTTTTCTCTCCCCTCCCATGTGCCTTTTATTCCACCTAAACCTCCTTCTATTTTCTCATCCTTTACTCCAAATTCTACTCCAGTGTGAAGTCCGTTCATGGGCCCCAGCAGTCTGGAGGAGCCTTTTTGCTTGTACTCGCCATAATCACTCAAAAGCCTTTTTATCCGTCCTTCCCCTCCCTGTGTACCTGTCCGTCTTCGCCTAACCTTGTTCGTTCTTAAATGCCAAAGCCTATGCCCATACACAACTTCTACTCCGATACTCCAGGTGCATGTGTCTGCATCCATCTGCTCCGACTGTTATTAAGTATTAGCAATAACAGGGCGGCTCAGTGAAAGTTGGAAACACAGATTTTGGTGAATTGGAAAGAGCGGGGGGGTGGGAGGGTGGGCGTTCAGTTGCCAGGAGATCTTGCTGATGGATCTTTTGGCTAACAGTGTTTCCTGCCTCCCTGCTGCTTGTGCCTGTTCTCCCCTCCTCTGCTTATCTGCATCCTATACTGTAGCCGCAGGCTTTAGGGATGCCAGGGCCAGGTGTGGAGAGGTAGACAGGGGAGAGGAAGAGAGCGGGAGGGGGGGGAGAAAAGGAAAGAGAGAGGATTGACAGGGCCCAGGTGGCCAACTTGAACGCCTGTGCCTCTGCTTTCCCCTTCTCATTTGCATAGACAAAATGGTTTTTCACTCTGTCTGACTCTTTATTTTCCTCACTCTCTCTTTCCATTTAAACACCCCGCATTGATACATTTCCAATATTATTTTTGTTTTCTCCAAGCCTCTTCCCCTGCCGATGTTCCTGTTTCTTAGAAAAAAGTTACACTTCTCCACTTCCTTCTTGTTCTTTTAACTTTCTGTTTTCTTTTTATAGTCAATTTCCTTTTTTTTTTTTTTTCCTTCCTTCTTACTGTACCTCCACATTTACTTTCTCTCCTCATCTCTCTTGCTCTGGGCTTGCTGAACTGTGCATTTTACTTATATGCCGCACTGCAATATTCTGGAGGTGGAGGCTTGTTTTCACCATATGTGCACTTCAGAGACCATGCGGTACCCCCAACTATTTCCATTCATCTCCCACCCACATTCTTTTGCTCCCATGACTGTTCTTTAACTAACCCTATATCTTATGTTCTGCCGCTCACCTTGGTCCTTTTATTTCTCCTGATGCCTGTGTAGCTTCACAACCCTGTCTTGTGCAGTGAAGTAGGCATTAGTTCCTTCATATTTAATTCCATCACACATTTCCTACCTATTTCTTAGAGTCAAGCAGCCTCATGCACACGCATGCACATTATCACTCTTTCTTCCTTTGCTCTTTTTCATCTCACTGCCTCTACCCCTGTGCCACTTTATCTTACTTATATCACTTAAATCACGATCTGGCTCTTCTACTTGGCCTGACATCACTGCTCTTGGCATATTGGCCATTTACAGTTGTGTGTATGTGTGTCTTTTGTGTACGTGTTTGTTTAATGCATGCTGAGTAGTATTCTGCTCACATACTCAGGTACGTACACATGCATCGTTATCCCAGCATATTTGTCATGCAAAACACACTCTGAAAGGGCTGAAATATAAATAAGCAAGAACATGCTAATAGGAATTAATTTTTAATTCACTTTGGCACCTTTATTCAGTTCTGCAGAGCTTGGGTCTGGAGAGCTGCTCTATAGAAGTTATGCAAGCTGTATAGAAGTTTCATTATAGGACACAAAAACTAAGACTAATAAAACTAATAACTGAAATTAGCAGTGAAGGGAAAAAAAGAAGATTTTCCTAACTGAATTTTTTATGAAGGAGGATATTCGCATATCCAGCTTCTTTTGATGCAGGTACGTTGGAAGGTTATCTTAAATATTAAACAAAAGATCCCACACACTGCTCTTGCTCAGCCTCGCATTTTATTGATCATACCAATGTTTCAGCCCCTCTGGGTGATGTTTTGTCTTGTATTGAACTGAAATAACGGCAGTTTTCAAAAACACAAAGCCTAAATAAACACTGAAATGAAGAAAACCCAAATATATGTGTAAAATCAGCTTTGTATTCACTTCACTTCTCAAATTTGCAGCTTCTTTGAAAATGTACTAAATCTTATAAGTCATGCAACCCTAAAATGAATGCCAAACAAAACTAAAACTGGGTCAGTTCCTCAAAATAAAAACAAAATTATAATTAAACTGAAACTCAATAAAGAGTGATGAAAACTTGAAGTCTTTAATAATACTGATAGTCATGTAAAAATACTGTTTGAACCATGATGAATTTTATCCAGCACACAAACATTTAGCATCAGATGAAGCGGTCCGCCACCCTCAGATAAATTGAAGTCAATTTGATGGCACCTGCAAGGTTAGTTTGTTTATTCATAGCAAGTCATATCGTCACTGCAATGCCGAACACTATCGCACATTGCAAATTTTCCCCACGCTCTGCAGGTCTACACCACATGTATATACTCTTGATACTTTCTGCCAGATTGTTGCACAAAGATTGCATGCGCAGACCCACACACATATTAGCAGACGCACACAGACACACACAAGCACACTGGAAAAAAAAAAAAAAACAGCCATCAGGCTCCCTCAGAATTGCTGAATTGAGTTATGTAGCCTGTCAGTCAACTCCCTGCTCCCGTACACACACACACACCTGACAGATTCCTTTAACACACACACATCCGCCCGTCTGACGGTGCATATTTCGCATGGGGAAGGGACTCAATTACGGCGAAGGTGAAAGAAGCAATAAACACAGCGCAGATACAGTGAGGCTCGCTCAGCAGCACTGCAGTCAATCACAGAGCCAGGTAGGTAGCCGCTTTGCTCATCCAGTTGTGAAGTGCAGGGACTGGCCAGGGTTGGTGGATGGTCAGAGAGAGAGAGAGAAAAAAAGAGGGAGAGAGGGAAGGAGAGAGGGTAGGGAGGGGGTATAGGGTAGCAAAACGCTGCGATCCGACCCTCCTGGAAATTATGTGGCTGTAACTGACTTACATGGACCTGCCACAGAGAGCATGGAAAAGGTGGGATTGGAAGAGGGAGGGAGGCTGAGGGAGATGATAACAGCACATCTTCATTTCAAACCTCTGTAATACACTGTACACACACACACACACACACACACACACACACACACACACACACACACACACACACACACACACACACACA
>JAPTYQ010000009.1:10838043-10854690 GCA_029814465.1 Ostorhinchus cyanosoma
TATGTCGAAGCAGCTGAATGAAAGTCACAGAAATGCCACATTTCCATCACTATTTCCACATCATTTTTGAGATTTGACTTTTGATGATGTCATCTTGTTGCTCCCTGTTTCCACATTCCACATTTCTTTTGGTACCTGTCACATCAAATCTGCTATGAGCAATTTTTCCTGTCAGAGGCTAAACAGCAGGCAGAGATATCAGTTTTATATATAAGGTTTTGGTTTTTCAGTGCTCTTCTCCTTCATTAGACGTAGTGTGCGCATATAATTACACAAAAATGAAGAGAAAATGTTGTTAATCACACTAGACGTTTCTATTGGCAAAAGCCTTTTTTTTTTTTTTTTTCCAACTCAGGTCTTTTATCCGCATTTTTATCTGCTGTATTAACGTTATTTATACCTCATTTCCTCAGTTACGGAAATATAGGGGTGTGATAACATCTTTAAACAACAGGAAACCGACAATAAAATGTAAAGCTATTAAATAAGATCCCGGTTGTAGATTGAGTGAAGAAATCTATGCATATTGGTGACGTGAATTTGGCATTTCCACAACATGACAGTTCGTGGGCTACAACTGGCTGGCTGGTACTGCCGGAGAGATAAAGTGTTTTCTGTTGATGCCAAAAGCACACAACGCTGTAAGGGTTTAAATCCTTTACCTGCATATCTGCGTGATCCTCAAAACACACAACATATGGCTGTCAGTACTTAAGTGTGGGACTTCTATTCTCATACATCTACGCATATCATTGTACGCACACACACACACGCAAAATTCTTGCTGCGCTAATGTAAATAAAGATAAATGTGACAGATGACGTCTGCATGTATATCACTGAATGTACGTGGGCAATGTGTAAGGCAAACAGATGCGTGGAGATGAATGAACCCTCGCTTGCATCCCACTCTTGTCATACTGTGACTGTTTAGTAGTTGCATTAACGGCATGACACGAAGCTCGACTTGATAACTACAGAGGAAGAGAGTGAGTGACTGCCTACTGAGAATCTAATAGCTCCAGCTGCTCTCTCACTTGCCTCTGCTACCTTTCCATCCTATCTGTCTCCCTCCATCTTTTATTAATTTTTGTTCCCCTTAGCACATCTGTATTTCTCTCCTCCTCCCTTTCCACCTTGTCTGCCTCCGAATTTACCACCAAGTCTTGCCCCTTGGCATTTCTTCCTCCATTACTCCCATCCTTCTCTTTTCTCCCTTTGTTCCTTCTTCTTGATCCTGCTCGTGTGTGTTTTTTTTTTTTCTTCCTTTTTGCTCAATGTACTAAATCTCATTCTTTTCTACATGGCCCTAACCTCTGTGTCTGCTTTCCTGCTTCTTATTTAACGCCTTCTTTTAGAACTTTAGCAAAGAAAAGCATCTGGAGAAAGACAGAAAACACAAAGGGGGGGGGGGTGAGGTCAGTCATCTCATCAGTGAGAGACCCCTACTGTAAAGAGCATCACAAACACACATCCGCCAACTTTGGATTAATCTTATTAATTGCTCGTGCGAAACTCGAGGTTGTGACACTCTTGTTATTGCTTTGTGTTATTAATAAAGGGAGTTGCATAATGGAGGGGGTGGAATCAATAACCGGGTTTAAAGGGAAATTAAACAAGGAGAGAAAGGGGACAGGGCACTGGGACAAGCTCAGGGTAGTTCAGTCAGTGTTATAAGTTGCTGCTGCCCTTTAATGAGGATTATTTAACAGACTAAAAGAGCAGGCGCACACACTATCCAGGAAATAAAAAGGCTGATTTGCAACTTCAAGTGTGAATCAAAGTCCAACAAAGCTCTTTTTATGCCAAACTGGAAACAATTGGTGAAATATGAAGGTACCAGAAAATGGAGAGGAAAAAAAAAACTTAAAAAAAGGCTTAAAAAATCCTACCTCTTCACCCTTAAATCCCTTACACTCACCCTTGGTTATGTTTGTTATTTGTTCCACTATTATCCTGAGTTATATCTCTCTGCCCTGGCTCTTTCTTTATCTCCCTTTCTCATTTTCTTCCCCTTTTTCCACAGCACCTTCATTTTCTAGGAACTGTATCCATTGTGATGCAATATAAGCTGAACCGTCTGACCGGACTGTCGTTCAAAACACTACATTTAAGAGCAAGAGAGAGTGTGTACGTGATAACATTGCACATCTAATGTCTTCATTCAAAGGTAGACGGTTGATTTGCTCTGCACCACTGCCTGCCCCTCTACATCATACCGGCGCTCTTGTGATAGGACATTGTTTTTTACGCCATTAGGGTTTGAGGAGAGTTCTAGGAAATCAGCTAAACTGCTGCTCGTAGTCTGCAGAAAATACTGAGCTATTCATAGACTAATGTGACGGCACCAGAGCCACTTTGGCAACAGCATATTTACATTTAACAATTGTCTGGATCTGAGTGTGACATTCGTTCAATTATGTGGTGTGTTTCCCCAGTGTAAACATAGTGCAGCAGTGTAGTGTGATTCCCTGTAATAAAGACATCTCAAGGGATGGTGACAAAGATGGATGGGGTAAAGCTGAAAGAGGACCTCATCTGCATGGTGTTAGTTCAGCCCAGGTTAAAAGTGCCAACTCCTCTTTTCTCATATCCTCTGGTGTGTATACTGTTACATTTTCACTGTCCATTAATAAAACACATCATCCTTTGGTTAAACACACTTAATTGTTTGTTCATAGCACACATTCCTGAACTTCATCTGCACACGCGGGAATCTGTTCGCTACCAACACACTGTGAACTTCCATCTATCCATCCATCTTCTAGACTGCTTTATCCTCGAGAGGGTTGTGGGGGTGCTTTAGTCTGTCCCAGCTACCTATTTTGTTGAAGGCGGGGTACATCCTGAACATGTCACCAGTTCATTGCAGGGCTGATATATAGAGATGAACAACCAATCACTCTCAAGTTCACACCTATGGGCATTTTTTTTTTTTTTTTTTAATTTAGATTGACCAATTAACCTACTAGTGCATGTCTTTAGATGGTGGGAGGCACCTGGAGAGAACCCATGCAAACCACTGTGAAGTTATTTACATTTATTGACAGAAACATTCTCAGCCTGTGAAACCATCAACCTGAAAATTGAATTACCACACATGCAGATTTGCCACATGTTAATTTTTTATAGTGTTGCTATAATTGCCTTCTTTTGCTTCATTTGCACGTGTACCAATAATAGATAGGTATTCATAAGACTGAATAATCATGCATTCATGTTTAAAATAGAGCCATAGTGCATCACTTTTACTAAAAAGTAAAAGTTAAAGTACTTTTTGCTGAAACTGGGCCAAATATGAATCTGTTGACATATTGCTGGCCTCCCTCAGCCACCATTAATGATTCGTAGGAGACTATAACCAGCAGACACTTTTATTACATTCTGGCTCAGAGGAGCTTAGTGGCTTTTGATTGGAAAACTGTGCAGAAACTGTAACAAAAGAAACTCTGCACCTCAATGCATTAGAGAGCTGCAGAAGAAGAACTGACCTCCCCACATAAACCAATGATGACTAAAAGCAAAATATCTAACGCCATAAAAAATAAACAGCTTCATGATGAAAAATTGATTTTATGGAAAATGGTAATAGCCTGTGAATCAAAGGTATGTGAGTTATAGTTGGGAAATAAAACATGTCTTCTAGTGTCTTCTAGTGATTTGGCTCATGAAGCTCTAACAAGAAAACTTGCGATACTGGGTGTAAATGCCTATCATGAAGTAAAGTCTGACCTCAGGCTTAATGAGAGCATTTGTCAAGTGCACCTTAGAGCTTGTTTACAGAGAAAGGAGTTCACTGAGCCTGATTCCCTAAGTGCTTCTGTCCAGTTGCACATGGTCTTTTGAGTAGGAATGGTGCAAAGGGATGTCAGCATTGATGAATATAGCCTGCAGGTGTTTACAGGTGTAGTCATGTGTGGTTAAGTGCTCCAGGGGCAAAATTATTCTTAACTAAAAAAGCAGTGAATGAACAAGTGTAGAAATCTACATACACAAACTGGCAGATTGTGGCAGAATTATTAACCCTTATGTACACAAGGTTCTGTGAAATTTATCTCAAGTCACTGTGAAAATTGGCGGAAGGGCAACACTGTAATGCCTGTTCAGACAATTATCCAATAATAGCTGTCAGCAAATCCCCCTTTGACCTTATTTGGACATAAACCAGACCTGTTTGTTTCCTTATCTGGCACTGGCAACATCCGATGACAGCTCTACAGTAGTCGTCTCTTTGATACCTCACATCCATACACACTACTATCTTCTGAGGCATAACAACCTTTGCACAGCACATGTGCAGCATGGGGTATGATGTATATTCATGTATGTTATTGCAACATTACGCTGTGATTGGTGTATGTGCAGTGCACCTGACTAATTGCACAATAATAAAGTCATAAATGGGATTTATTAATGCTATGTGGTGCCAGAGAATATGCAGAATTTCTTTGGAGACCGACAGCATGATGTGCTGGAAAGATTAAGGCTCCAAATAAAATGTTGCCCAAAGCCCAGATCTCTTCTTTGATCTTATCTTTCATTTTGCCACATTGCTATTTCAGCCTCATCTCAGTGTAAGGATGAAGGTCTTTGAAATGCATGGCACAAAGCATGTGTTGAGGTTGTTGTTGCATTGATTATTTGATTTGTAAATAAGCAGAAAATTAATGTTGAGATATTTGGTGACATTTGGTGGATTTAAAGGATGTATCTTAAAGAATTGCCAGCATTTACAAGTTTACTATTCTAGAAAGTGAGCATTGCAGCTATTGGGTTTTTTTTTTTGGTTTTTTTTTAGGAATACGTGGGATTTAATAAGGATGCTTAATTTGTACATTGACAAAAGATAGTACTTGCCTTGAATGTTTTCCTAGGTCTCTGGTGTATTCTGGTGCAACATTTCCACATTCAAATCTCTGAAAACAGTTTAGTGCTTTCACTAAATCAAATGATCCAAAATTCAGAGGAATCTGTAGTCGGCCTATTTGATTTGGTCTCCTGTCTGTAGTGCTGAATCCTCTTTATCTGTGTTAACATTTAATGTAACCTGCGGCTATTTCACTGGACTGAATTGAAATAACATGAATATACGTCATTAAATGTTTTGTGAATAAAGCGCTGGTGCCTTGGTGAAACAGAAGCTCCCATGATTCAGTGCTGCTCTGGTGTCATCTATTAGTATTAGTATTAGTACAGTGTTTTGTTATTGTTTTGATTCAGAAAACTCTAGTAGCAGAAGATACGCATGATATATTTCATTTTAAATTTTTTGAACTTTTCATGCATTTCATTTTGATGAACCTGAAGCATCAAAAGTGCAAATCAAAGTCATGGTAGAGCTTTCAGAACACACAAGTACACACTTATACACTCCACTGCATGCTTATTGATATTCAGCCACACAAACATTTGACTGCACGGCTATCACACATCTTTATGGATGTAAGTCTGCAGGATTTTGCCCTGGCTGTATGAAGATGACCCACTTTATTTGAAGCTGAAGAGCATCATTTATCACCTAAAACTGTAAATACTGGGGCATTATGCATATCCACCACCTGAAGCACACAGTACAAAGGGAGAAAGACTATAAGATTCTCAACTATAAATCAAATGAGATATTTTTTGCCAGCGCATTTACTTTCTCATTTGAGTATTAATGTGTGTCTAAAGGTGTGTGCGTGTGCATGTGTGGGTGGGATTGTGTGGGTATACCTGTATGTGTGCAGGCATTGACTTGTTTTTGTTGCTGTTCTTGTTTTGAAAGAGCACAAAGAGCCCACGGTGGGAGTTAAAGCTCAGCATCTAGTGCTACAGGCCGCTGATGGAGAGATTAACAGGGAGAGCTGCGAAATAAAGAGTGTTAATTAAAAGCAGAGAGTGGGGGTGTGGGAAAATCAGGTAAGAGCGATAACACGGAGTCGGATAGCTGGGAAAAAAATAAAAAAATAAACATATATTTACCTGCCCACACACATACACACACAGAAAAACCCATTTTAACCTGAAAAGATAGGGGTTGAGGAATAAAATGAGCAAGTTAGCGATGTGGAAAGTGTGCAAGAAAAAGAGCATTTCTGAGTAGGAGGCAGAGGGAATAAGGGATTAATTGAATCTGATTTTAATCCTCCTGTTTGTGTCTGCTTGTTGTGTATGTTTAATACTTAAAAGTGTGGGCTGGTGTGCTTTCCACTGCTTGTTTCAGGAGGTCAAGTCAGGAAGAAAAGCAGCAAAAGTGAAAGCCACAATGAGGCCACGATGGTAAGATTAAGAAGAGGAAGGAAAGTATCTGCCCCACTTCCTTTCTTTATGTTTGAAGCAGCGAAAATGGAAGGAGATAACATTTGATGCCGTTTCCCCGAAATGATTAAAGTTGCTAACCATAACATAATTATGGAGAAAAATTATGTTTATGTGAGACGTAGGAGTAGCAGCTGAGCGAGTGTGAGGACAAAGGAAGGGAGGAATAAAGGAAACACAAAGTGAGATGCGCTGCATAATCGTACAGTTTCAACTTTAAAAGATGGGAGTTGTGGGGGGAATCATGAGAAAGTTGCCGAGGTGGAAAGGGCAGTGAAAAAGAAAAAGAGAGAGAGAGAGCGAGAGAGAGAGAGAGAGAGAGAGAGAGAGCGAGCATGCGGCAACAGAGAGGCAGGAAGCAAAAGGGATTAATCGAAACAGATTTTAATCCCGCTGGTGATATTAGGGTGAGTTATATTTGGGGGTGCTAAGGGGTGGGAATTGAACTTGAATGTGAGACAGAAAGAGCGAGAGAACGAGAGCACAAGAGAGTGGGGAGGGGGATTACATCTGTAAATCATTTTAATGACGCCTCTCCTCTGCATTAGGGGCAGCCAGTAGGCCAAACAAACAGTGTGTAATTAGAGCAGGAAAAAAAAGGAAATAGAGATGGTAAGAGAGCAGGGGCAAGGGAAAGTCATTTGGTAAAGTAAAGGATTGGAACAGGAGACCTTTGGACAATAATGGTTATGGTTCTCATTATATGTGCTGCTGTTAAGAAATGAGACCTGACAGGGTCTGTGAAACCCCAGGGGAGGAAGAGGAGGAGGAGGAGGAGGAAGAAGCTGCAAGTCCGAGTGACTGTCAGCGTCATGATGTTGAAGGTGATAAGTCACCATCCGATAAGAGGAGGGTGATGGGGATGAAGATATCGGCGTGATGCTGATTATGATTATGATGATTAGAATTATGATTACAGTAATGGAAATGATGATAAATGTGATGACATTATCATGGCTGTCAATTTTGCTAATTATCCCTCCAATTTCTATAAACGCTTATCCTGTGTAAGGTCACCGGGGGTGGCTGCCTATCCCAGCATGCCTTCCCGGAAACGCAGGTGTGTCACGGGGCACACATCACATTTAGGCTCATCACACTTTTAAAGTTTGAACGTTACCTGTATCGTTTGCATTTGGTCTTCTAGAGGAAATCACAGCCACTATGCAGTCAATTCTGCTAATTATTGTAAAGATTTAATAAGTATTTGGCTATTCCACATACATTTGGTCATTACAGAAACTACACTAGTCTGAAACACTGCATTTATGAGTTTTTCTCATCTGCACAAATCTGAGGAAGGAAAAAAAAATCAAGGAACTCCATTTTCACATTTTCTCCATATGCAGGTTGTAACAAAAATGACAATGTTGAGTGAATAGAAAAAACATGAATCCATATGTGAAAATCCTGTGAAGTAATTAATTTTAATTGCTTACACTGTTTAGATATGTAGAGCTGCACAATATATCGTTTCAGCGTCATCATCGCAATAGTTACATCGCAGATTCTGCAATGTAGGAGGCATATGAACTCAATGTGTTCTCGTCTAATTTCAACCTGGAGACCTGACACACACTGGACGCAACGATCCACCAATCACAATCCTTCTTAATCAGTTTGCCGAAGCAGACCACGCCCCTCCACATAGAGTGACTCGTTGGCAACAACATTGAAAAATGAGCAACAAACAAGAGAAAATCACAGGAAATGAAGATCCGGTGCCAAAAAGAAAAGCAACATCAGTTATCTGGATTTATTTCAGCTACAAGAAGGATGAAACTGAAACGCCTGCACCTGTCGCCACAACCAGAGGGAACACAACTCATTTGTTTGACCGTTTATGTCGGTGCTACACAGCTATTATATTATAAAATTATAAATTATAGGAAATTAAGTGATGTCCTTCAGATTTGGCTAAAGTAGAAGGAAATTCTGACCACATTTACAGAACCAAGTCAATTCCAAAAAGGGTGAGAGCTTCTTTCCACCCTATACGCTTTGTTTTGTCAACACTGTGAAGATAACCTCGTACAAAAACTCAGCATCCAACCTGCAGAACAGAATTGGATACACATCTGCAGGAAGTTTCACTAATAATGCTGCACATGAAATTGCGAGGAAATTGTTAAAGGTTCAATGCGTGGGAAGAAAATACAATGTAAATGTTTTTTTTTTTTTTTTTTAGAACGACATCATAACAACCTGTTGACTGATTTCCACATTTTCTGCTTATTTCCGAGTTTCCACATATTGTTCTTGAGTTCTTCAGTGCTTCTTTTCTGCTTCTTTACGTTGACACCAGTATAACCTTAGAAATAAAGTCCACTAACATCAGCAAACGACTGACTCTGAACCCTGCACCAACACCAGCACACAATTCATGTTTTTGTGCAGACCTTTTTTTTTACTTACTCTTTTAGAAATTAGTGCTCTTTTAACCTTTACTGAAACACACACAGAGCCTCTTTTTAGTCACATTTACGGCACTGACACCAAGGTTTGACACCATGCGAAGACGACAGAGATGTATCTCAAAGCATCTACGCATAATCTCATTTCATCTCTGAGATCAAAGGTCACTCCATCTCCGTTGCGTTCGAAGGTTGCTTATATTCACATGTGGACACAGTGTTCTCATTACTACAGTGCTAACAACGATAATGATGAAAATGAGCTGCTACAGTCGCCAGCATCAACCATCAGGGCCCAGAGTGATTGCCCTTGGTCGTTCCGGTGTGACCTCCTCCTCACACTTAGACCGATCCATAATTCATGCGGTTGGTAGTGTCTGCTGGATGGTGATACTGAGATGCTATCTGCTTTACACTGCTGTTTGTTTTGCCGGAGAGCCGCATATAAATGAACACAGGCAGGAAGGAAAACTATGTAGGCTTATCTAAGGTGCAACGGATGCGGGCTCGGCAGAGAATGAAGCGAATGATGAACAGAAGGATGAGCTGGAGCCAGGTGGAGAAGTGTGGCACATTGCACTCAGTTGATACGTTGTTTTTTTTTTGCGCTCTGTATATTAGTGTGTGATTGCAGATGTGGTTAACAGAGTGGAAAAGATAGAGTGGTTGTCATGAAAGAGGAAAATAAACGAGGAGAGTGGACCTGATGTAGGGATGTGTATGTTGGTGTACGAGTGTCCCATGACCATCGGCGTGTCTGTGTGTGATTACTCTGACCTGTCGCTTCTGGCAATGCATCTACCACGTAAAGCCTCTCATTTGCACCGTACGCACACATACAAACATAGGCGGGCACACTTCGAAATCCAGTGCGTAAATCCAGCCAAGGGCCACAGGGCAGGCGGGAAAAGCACCTCAGAGACACAGAATCTCTTTTTTGCTCCTTTTTCACTCTCTGATCTCTGCCTCCCTTCAATTTTTGCCCTCTTTCCTCCCTTCCCTCTCTCCTAAATCCTCATCTCCATATTCATAGACAGATGGGGCTCTTTAAGAGGGCTGCTATCTGAAATGGGCCGGCAGCACCTCTTGTTTGTGGCTCTCCAAATGGAGAAAAGCCATTTCCTCTTCCTGTCAAGCATGGAGGTGTACTAGTTTGTGTGCATATGTGTTCGTGCATGCACATCCGCGGCGTGCGCTTATGTTTGGATGGAGAGTTGCGTTGTCAGGCAGTTTCACAGTCTTATAGGTTGAGAGTAGGCCAACTGTTGGAAGTTAAACCTCGCTTCCACTTTCACAATCACACTTCTCATAAAACCCTTAAACTGCAGCACTGCTGGAAGAGGTAGAGGAATACAGAAAAGTGGCATCACAGGCAGAATCAAAGAGAAAGAAGCAGGCTGTAGACTTGAGGATTTGTTAAGCCTTGCAGATTTCATTTGCATGAATTATCTTATTAATATGAAACAGTGAGTTGAACTTCAGTCAAACTGTAAAAGTTTAAAACTTCTTTTAGCTCCGCAAGTATGATTGATGGCCTGTTGTTCAGTCGAATAGAGCAGTTTTCTGAGCTATGTAGACGTAACTGAAAATGAGTGACATTGCATTAAACAGATGACAAAAATATTAATGAAATCTATAAAAAAAATAAGCAAACACAGCCGGTCTGTATTGTTATTTGTATCTCATGAATAAATACAGAACAAAAACAAATATGGAGGAGTTTGGTGTCAACACACCAACCTCAAAAAGGCATAAGAACATAAAATAGAAACTCAAAACACAAAATCACAAATGCATTTTAAATGTTTGTGTTAAGAAAACAGCAGACAACACACAGTCAATCCATTATTAAATCTTCAATATCTGATGAAAAACTGACTGAGATTTTTTTTTTTTTTCATAGAGGATGATGAAGATTCTTTTCTGGATTATAATGGAATTCAGAATTTTTAACAAAGTAATATCTATAGCTGGAAGATTAAAGTCAAATGTATATATGTGGACAATGCTGCTATAAAAAGACTCACTGCAGTTTCAAAAATAAAAGTGGTGCACTTAATGTAATAGTTTCTAAATGGCCCTGCACTTTTAGAGCACCTTTCTACCTTTATGGTACTCAAAGCACTTTACCGCACTGTCACATTCACAGCACACATGCCAGTGACACAATCACTAGAAACAGCTGGTTTCAGGGACACATCGATGGTTGGACAGAGGTCAAGGATGAAACCACGGACCTTCAGGTTGGTGGATGACGTCTTCTACCAGCTGAGTGAGTCACAGCCTCCCACAAGCCACAACTTCCCACCTCTGAACCAAACCAAACACACTGTTTCTGCCAGAGGAGTTTGTACCTTCACTTTCAATATTACAATTACAGTTAAACATTTTTATTTTCAACATCACAAGAGATTATGGCCCAATCCCAATTCCCCCTTTACCCCTCCCCCTTGGCTGTCGCACTTGGCACTACCCCTTAAAATGGAGCTACAAGGGGGTAGGGGCTGAAACATCCCCCAGTGAAATGGGACAACCCTTAGAGACCTGTTACGTCATCAGCAGCTGCTATAAACAGATGCAACAACTTCGTTTCCCACAGAATTCCCCGTGCCGTCAGCAGCTGTAACCGTCTCTGTTCCATAGACTCTGGTTGTCTTTTTTTACAGCTGTCAACCGCAAACCACAGAAATGCGATCTATAACACATTGAAACGGCGTTAAACGGTCGATCAATTGATTAAGTTGTTTACAAAGAAAATGCGCCCATTTGTGTGTTTCTTTCATCACACTGCTGTGCTTTTTTTTTTTTTTTATTTAGCTGTGTTTACCTCCACCATGCTGATGATTCAAACAGAATATCCATTTGTAGTGTGGCCCTGAAAAACCTCTATTTGGAGGGTCAAACAGCCCTTCCCATCCAACTCATCGAGAATCGGGACAATATTACCCCTTCATAATGGAGGGGTAGGACCAAAGAGTGAAGTGGGATTCGGCCTTAGACTTTTTTTTTTTTTTTCACAATTACAATCTATTCTCCCTCAAAAAGAGTTTATCATTAATCATAATACCTAAAAAACATGATTACTTCTTTATCCTGAATAGTGAGTTTAATATTTCTTATTTCCAGCCACATGAAATGGAATATTCTGGCCTTCAGTGACAATTTGTTTGATTAAATCCATATTGATAAATTGAGAGGTTCTGTCCTGTTTTTATGCGCGTTTTTAAGTGCAATCCAAGCATAAATATAAAAACTCTATTGGATTAAATGGTGAAATTCTGTTATAATGAAAAAAAAACTCTATAAATAACACTTTATCAACAGTATGCATAATTGCATTAGAGGAAATACATCCGATCCATGTAACACTGCCATCGGAACGCCATTATCTCCAGCGCAATGATGCAACACTGCTGCGTTTTGCAATTTATAATGAATGAATATGTGAATTCTGGAAGAGCAATTCAACACAATGTTATCGCCTGAGGGATGAAAGTTAAGTAAAGACGTAAGGTGAGAAGAACAACAGCAGGGGTAAAACACAAAAATGGAACTGTGCAAGTTGAAGAGTCAAGAGTTTTCTGTGCCTATTCCTCTCACCCCCCCCTGTGTTTTATTTCTGTCTCATCTTTGCCATAACCATGATGCAACTGAGGGCAACGGCTGCTTTACTTGGAAATTCATTGAGTCATCATCAGAAAAAAATATAATAAAAACGGTTGATGGTGGAGGTGACTATGGGTAGTTTTATCTGTTCTCCCTATGTTTTTCCCCTTTTTTTTTTTTTTTTTTCCGCTCATCCTTACCGCCCACTTTGTGTGGATTGATTTCCTCTCTGAAGAATCGTAAGCGTGATGTTGCATTAATGATACGTCACAAGTTTACTCATGTCTAGCCATCCTGGAAAAAAAGTTATGCGTCTGGCTCAGAGTCAGGCTGCTGCTCCTCGGAGTCGAAATGTTTGCCACTTTTGTCTCTTTAATCCTAAATCTCACAGAGCTTTAAGGGAATTTGAGTCTGTAGAAGTTGGAAACTGGTGGTAGGGAGTTGTACTTTAGGAACATAGAGGCAGAATAGGGTGGTGTTTCAGTTAGATCTATTTAACTGTGGATTTAATGACTTTTGATTCTTATTTACTGAGCAGACAAAAATAAGATTGACTTTTTAATGTATATATGTATATTAACCTACAGTATAAGATAAAATATGGATTTATTTATCCCACTGTAAGTAAATTTGACAGTTAACAGCAGCATAAAACAAGCAAGTGCAGAGAAAAAAACCATAAACGACTGAAAAATTAAGTATAAAGAGACAAATAAGAAATTGGGTATTTATAGAACTATAGAATTAAAGTTAATATTATTATAGAGAGAAGAAAAAAAAAACTATCATTCCAACATCTGCTTCTTAACCTATAAAGACCCAGCGCTACTTTTGTGACAGTCTTCAAATAAACGTTTCCCTCTATTTAACCCTACTTAATTAATTCATCACCTTTACTTACAATATTATCCTCTGTAAATTATAATTTTTTTTTTTTTTAACCAATGAAAATCTGTTCTTTTCCTATGTTTCAATTATAGACTGTGCAGAGTTCAGGGTTATTATATCAGAAATGTATAAAAACTGAAGAGATTTTTTTGTTTTTTTCTATTTATTCAGCAATGTCACTTTTGGTACAACTTGCATATGGAGAAAATGTGAAAACTAATCTGTATTTTTGTATTTTTCATGGTGTAGCACTGAATTCTTATATTTAATTTCATATGTTTAATTTATATGTTCATGAAAACTCTGTACATTCAAAGGTTATTATGTCAAAAAAGAGAAAACTGAGGAAAACGAGGAAAAAGAGACTTTATTTTTTTCATATTTATTAATTTATTTATTTTTTTTAGCAAAGATGTTTAGGAAGATGGCTGTGTTTCCACGGTAACTACGCAGCCTCTGAACATCCAAATGGGTCATATCTGATCACCATGAAAAGATGACAAACTGTATTTTACAACAAGTTTTTACATGTATTGATGGGATTAGTGGACCAACAGGTATTTAACACTTTAGATCAGTAGAGGGTTTTGGTTACCAGTGGTTGTTTGGGTTTTTATGGGTTAAAGTTAAAAACATAACACGAGTCCCTCCATCCTCCATACGATCGTCTTCTGCTCCTTCACAAACAATTAGGAGTGAGTATTGAAAAGATTTTATTGATAGCATTTCCAGTATTGATTCTGGTGTCGAATTCTATTGTCCTAATAATTCTTCAGTGGTCTGTGTGTGTGTGTGTGTGTGTGTGTGTGGGGGGGGGGTTAAAGGTTATCAGGTTTACAGTGTCCGTGCAACTAGTTTATCATCCTTGAGTCTGAAGAAAACATCGACTGTTCTCTCCTGTTAGCGGCCTTGTCTTTACAATAGTATGTTTTTGCTTTAGCTATAACATTGTACAATGTAAACATAAGCTTAAAGGTGATGACATGCGGCAACTTTGGGTTCCAGTTGAACGTTAACCTTCATATTTTTATTTTTGTTAATTTATTATCCTCCCACCCAAAGGGGAGGTAAAGGGGATTGATTTTGGTTTGGTTTGTTAACACTTTAGGAGTAAAACTATTGGTTGAATTCATACCAAATTTGGTTTATATATTGCTAGTGACCCAGAATAGAACTGATAACATTTTGGGTTAAGTAGGTTAAAGTTCCAATTTTTTAAATAATTTTGAAAAAGTTTTTTTCCCCCATTTACTTATAATGAGTGAAATTTCAAATCTCTAGAAAAGCATCAATTTTGTTTCAATTTGCTTCAAATTGGTACATATATAGAGGAAGTTGATATGCTGACATCAACACATGTATAGACGTGATGACATCAGATGGATCGATGCCAAAATAAGCTACAATACATGTGAGGGGCGGGGTTTGTTGAGCCTGGAACCACTTTTTTATGCTGTATTTAACCAGGAAGTCCCTTAAGATAAATTCTCTTTTTCAGTATTGTCTCCCACTGTTTCATTGGCTTTCATTAACCCTTAGATTTGACTGTTTGCAACTAAAACGTGAAGTATAGATAATCATCCATTTTACTGCAACTCATTTTTAACCAACTTCATTCCAGAGCATTGTTACAACTTTTACACTTAAAGCTCAAGAAACCTAATTTGAATAACCTATTTGTTGTTTTTGAAGAAAAATGAGAAGACTGTCGTTGTGATCAGGATTGGATATATTCTTGTATATGCCAATGTTTAATTAGGATACTGGTTTGAACCCATATGAAACATATTTTTTCATCAATACAGATGATCACATTTCTTGTTTTTGTGTTAAAATTGATCTGATTTGGTTCATTTGAGCTCGGAGACGATAATCTGAATAATTATATACCCTGTCGCCTGTTGGCATTTACAAAAGAAACACACACAGAGTGACCAAGATGCATTGCAACAGTAGTTACCAAGACAGACAGAGAAGGGAATATAAGTAACACGCCTTTGCTCTTCCTTTAACAATACTGTTTATGCTATTTTTTACTGACATCAAACCTAAGAGAACACATTTACCTGACTGCTGATCTCTCGCTGTTATAGGATTTTGGTTTGGTTTTTTACGAGCAAAAAGATAGT
The DNA here is from genome assembly GCA_029814465.1 of Ostorhinchus cyanosoma. NCBI lineage: Eukaryota > Metazoa > Chordata > Actinopteri > Kurtiformes > Apogonidae > Ostorhinchus > Ostorhinchus cyanosoma. Next base: position 10,853,380 of record JAPTYQ010000009.1, read on the forward strand.
TCTCCTTCATCCTCCTCTCTGAAATACTGAAATGTAAACACTTTGACATGAGATTGGAAAAACTAGCAGAGGAGAGAGCAACATTTGCATAGTTAGTTTACAGGGCTGCCCGGCTCTGGTCAGAAAAACACGCCGGCATCGATAAAAGGAATTAATAAGCTCTGAAGCGTACGATTCCGCATCCAATTTGGAACCAGTTCTCAAGTGGAACCAGTTCTCGATTCCCAGCTCTAATTAGAAACTATATTTTGCAGATACTATCAACTTTCTAATAGTGGAACTTTTACTTTGCTCGACTGCAACGAGAAATAGGTCTAATATTTCTTGCAGATGCAGCCCTGTTTTCTAATGTGTTCATTCTAATTTGCTGCAAACTGAACTCTTCCTCCATGTTTATCTGTTGTCTTCATAAATGTAGTTTGCATTTTAACAGCATCTTCTCATACTTACTGCACTGCTGCAAGTTATTTATGTTCAGAGTGGTGATGACTGAGACACAACTGTTGCAATGATGTGTGTATTCTTTACAAATGCGCATTATAGTAAATTAAACCGAGTCATTAAACTTCAGCATTCTCAACTGCGCCCGTTCATTTTGTAATGCCAGTGTTTTGTGGTTTATTCTGATACATTTTAGGAGCAAAATGCACAAAATGATAATGAGTTCTTTAATTAGGCTCTGTCCTGTTAGCTATTACAACTAAAAATATAAAAGCTGAGAGATTTGTCTGTAGTTTGACACATTTCAACGCATAAGGAAAAGGTTTGTGGCGTCTCAGGGCAGCGTAATGAGGGTGTTATCCATCATTGTCGTTGCAGTTCACACTTCACACTTCACAAATACATGCCTGTGTAAGCGACCGGCAAACACAAAGTGCTAATGACATACATGCCAATCTGCAAGTCACTGCTACATTTCCAAGCAGTGTATTAGGATTTGATTGCAACGGTTGCTGTTGATGGGTGGGTATCAGCAGGTGGACACCGACGAGGCTTTCACTGGCTCAGGCTCACAGTTATTATTATAATACGCCTGTGTGTGTGTGTGTGTGTGTGTGTGTGTGTGTGTGTGTGTGTGTGTGTGTTTGGATTTTGAGGTGATTTTTGATATAACATGCATATATTTTACTGATCCTGTGAAATCTATCATTTGAATGTGCACTTTAAGGAACAAATGGTTGCAGGAAAACTTGGTGCCTCAATGTAGAGACATAAGAACTGTGTATATTGCTCAAAGTGCGCACACACACACACACACACACACACACACACACACACACACACACACACACACACACACATACAGATACA
>JAPTYQ010000009.1:10865379-10877236 GCA_029814465.1 Ostorhinchus cyanosoma
TGTGTGTGTGTGTGTGTGGTTGAATAAGAGAAGAAGCGCATGGACCATAACCTTAAATCTGTCAACAGCGAGGGCCAATATTCTCATCCTCCGTCCTTGTGTCAGTCACACATTCTCTTTCCATCTCAGTCTCACACGCATCCCTCTTTGCAATTGCGCATTAATTTTTCAGTGTCAATCTGGCTTGTGCCCTTAGCCCTGCTATCTTCTACACTCTCGGCTTTTTCTTATTTCTTCGCCACTTTTCTCAGTTTCTGCGTTTTCGTCTCCCACCCCCACCCCTACCCTCACCCCATCCTCACGTTCAGTATTTACTCCCCCTTTGAATTTGTTTTTGTTGTTGTTACTGCATGCCTTTGGTTAATATGTGTGTTTGTGCCAGTGTGTAAAAGTAGCTGTTAGTACCCATTCAGCCTGGGTTTATTCAGTCAGCGCCATTTGTCTCTTTTGTTTGTTTGTGAGCGAGAGATAGATAAATATAATTAGACAAATGAAATAGCGCCTTTCCTGTTTTATCTCTCTTTGCTCTCCCTCTGTTGGGCGTAATCCATCTCTAGCTCCTTCATTCCGCTGCCCCTTTTACCCTTCTCTGTCTCCTCTCCCTTGTTTCTCTCTCCCTCCCTGTCTCCAGCCGCCTCGAACCTCCTTCCCTCCATCTTTTGCCCTAACGCATTTTCATTTGGGCTGTGAAAGTTGCCGTTTGAATAGGCATATTTGTCCTGCTTAATAGCATACCTCCTCGCTCACTATGTGATTTAGCTCCTTGGCCTTATCTTGTGCAAACACAACCACTTCTCTCTATATCTGGGGGCTTCTCACACACACTCTCTCCCTTTCTCTCCATGTGTTGTTTTTTTAAATTTTTTTTTTTTTTTTTTTCCTCTTGCATGGGCTCTCGCTTTTACGCCCACACCTCAGGCCATTGCAACACCCCGTGGCTTTATCGAAATAATGTAAAAAGGCGACAAGCACATGTTTTGTATGACGAGATGTGATAGCTGTAGCATTTTGCTATGACACCAGTGTGAGCCGCTGTTAAACCTTCATCTAATGAACACTGGGAAGCTGGACGCAAAAATCCATGAATCCTCTCAAAGCTCGGAAATTCACGCAGCTTCATTATCGAAGCTCCGAAGAGCGACACAACAAAGGAATAGCTTTGTTTTTCCGAATATTTTAACTGAAAAGAAATCTTAGCCTACACTATTACCACCATGCATGTGCTCCTACTCCGTAAATCAACAAGTGGTTGAAAAATATGCACAATTATTTTTTGCTTATGTAGCTGCTTTCGAAAAACATAATGCTCCTTGTGGGATTTGTGCTCTTATCTGACCTCATCATACCTCCTTTATGAAGCATTCAATATTCACCAAAAAAAAAAAAGTTATCTAGGAGTAAAACAGAAATGCAATACTCTTTTAAATCATCACCAAGGTTAAATTCCCTTGGCTGCTTGAGTGAACCTGCTTAGTGTTCGGTAACAAGAATGAAATCAAAATCTCACATTATACCAAATTACAAAAGGTTAATATCTAAAATTTGCAATGAAGAAAAGTTGGAATTCTAGTTATAGATATTTATGTTCTTCTTCTAAAAGGAGTTAATGTACTAGCATGATTAAATACTCCTTCGTTTTCTGAACTGCTTAGCCTTTGAGAAATTTGTGGGGGTGGAGGTTATCCCGGCTATCAATGAGGAAAAAGCCACAGACACCCTGGGAATGTCAGCAGTTTATTTCATGGCTGATATATACGTACAGACTAACAACCACTCACTCTCACATTCTTGGTGGAAGGAAACCGCCCGGGGAGGAGGACCCAGGACCTTTTCTGTATGGTGACAGGGCTGACCTCTGCACCATCATAAATATTCCCATAAAGCTAATTCGAGCTTCAGGTTCCTGCAGATTGATGGGGGAGATTTAATTATTTCTCCGCCGTTAAAATAAAATAGTTCTACTTCACTGTCTGTACTTCTGCCTTTGTTGCCACTGTGTGATGGCACTACTCAGCCTTGTTTATTTACTCCAAACAAGCTGTTGGAAATGCATCTAAATTGCCTTTTCTGTATTGTTCTTTTTGGAGATATTTCATGTTTGCTTCATCGTGTCTTGACAACTGTGTGTAAACATTACAACAGTGCGTTCGTTTATTGTGTTAAAAAAAAAAAAAGTCCAGTCTTTACACTTATATTTTTTATTCAAATAAAGATTTAATGCCACAGTAGCATGGCTGTACTCTATCAGTACTTTTGTTGGTACAAGCACAAAAGCGATACATTTAATAAAGTAGTACATGTACAATTATTTCACTGTGGAAGGAGTCATTAATTTCTGCCTCAATGAAATTCTCTAAGAAGCTGCCATTGAATGCTCATCTTTTATTTTCCACAGAGCTGATTATATTGGAAACTATGTAGGTTTTTTGATCTGAAATGTCAGCTGCTTTGCAACAGGAAACTATTTCTGTGTCACAAAATATCACAGAGAGAAACACAGAGCCTTTACCCAGGAGAGAGAAGCTTCCAAAACCCAATTACATTGTCCTTCCAAACCATCAGTCAGCCATTGAGTGCGTCTGCACGAGCGGGAGGAACAAGCTCAACTGTTGTTCTGTCAATTGAAAGAACATACTGCTTTTTTTTTTTTCTCTCTGGGATTTCATGAACAAAGCAAGGAAATTTATATGCGGGTATATTTTTTTGTTCGTCTCCCAACACTTTTCCAACCATCACCAAGTGACCTTTGCCATTCCTCAAGCTTTTCCACCTCTGCTCATTTATTGCCTTGATATTTAACAAACAGTTGTCTGTGGGTGCGGTTTTGCAATAAATCCAGGCATGCATAAATACAAAGCAAAAACACATACAGAATAGACAAAAGATGCCTTCACACTCAAAAAATGCCTTTCATGGCACAGTGCATTTCATTCTCATGTATGTTCGCACACAGGGTCACTGTTTCAGGCTACACACAAGTCAACACTTATCCTAGTAGAGTTCTTATGTAAGGAGATTTACGCAATCAGCGTCTGGGACTGTGGATGTACTGTCTTTGTTTGGCCTGTGGAAGGGGAGCACTGGGAATTGTAGTACCATTGTAGCACTCGAAAAGCAGTGAGAGGTGGGACCTGACCCCTCTTTAGGCTAATTGGTCTAATCTTGCCTGAGTGTGTGTTTGTGTGTAGGCCTTGTCTTTGTGAGAAGTGTTTGCCGGTCTACACTGTATGGATATTTAAGTGCTAAGATCATAGTATCATAGGGTTAGGAGAAACTGTTTTAAAATTGCAAAGAATATTCCTTTCGTGCAATAAAATCATTCATTTTCTGAACCTGCTTTATCATCACTATGGTCGCTGGAGCCTTTTCCAGCTGCTTATGGGCGAAGGCGGGGTACATCCTGGACATGTCACCTGTTCATCGCAGGACTGACATATAGAGACCAACAATCACTCTCACATTCACACCTATAGGCAATTTAGATTAACTGATTAACCTATCAGTGCATGAGAGAACCCACGCAGACACAGGGAGAACATACAAACTCCACACAGAAAGGTCCCACCCCCATGGACTGGGGCTGGAATCGAACCCAGGACCTTCTTGCTGTGGCACGAGTGAGAGTTTTTAATGGAGCTGAAGTATATGCCCATCACCTGGATATTTTGATGTAAGGCGGTTCAAAAACTCAAAAACTGTCTTATTTGGGTCATTTGTTCTGTTTTGATAATCAGACAAAATCAAAACCTATTTAAAAGCAAAAGTTTTAAGCCTTGGCACATATGTGAACACTGTCAACAACTAATAAGTACCTTCTCTCTGCCACAAAACAGGAAGCAAACATCTTAAACGTTTGATTCAACATGCAAAACAGCAACAAAAGTTTGGTGTTTCTTCTGCCAGTAGAATTATGATAGTGCAGATGATTCAGATGGATGAATTTACTTTGGTCTGTTTTGCTCCATTTTGTTTGCCCTCTGATGTTAAGTCATTACATTAAATGTAGCACCTCCTACAGTACAGGCTGGACTATTAGTCACTTAAACTCTTCACTCATCTTTGGATTTAAGAGGCAAAATCTCAGTTGAATCAGCAGCAAACTCTGGAGTTTAGTCAGTAAATCCTGTAAAGATAAAGCATAAACTCACCCAAAAAAAACATACACGCCATCATCACTGATAAAAGATAACAGGATCTCAAAGAGCAACTTGTCGTAACCAAGGTACCCAAAGGAGCGCCTCTGAATGCACAAAGTTGCACCTTGAAGCAGATGTACTACCACAGTAACATATACAAGCCAATCTATTAGGTAATCTTAGCTAGTACTGACTGTACCTAATAAAGTGGCCATAATCTAATTGCAATCTTTAATTTAGTGGTCCTGTATATTTCATAGTCTTTACAAAATCTCCTTGCCTGTAACTAAAAACTTTGTGATGTCTTAAAACCGTGTCTTTTATTAGTCTTTCCAAAGTTTTTTGAAGGTCTTGTAGTGTATGTAGGCATTACTTGTGATGGTTAAGGTTAAGATAAGTACAAATGTGTATGGTTGTTGACAGAACTGCATGTCACTGTCAGTGCGTTTCAGAATGTGGGATAAAAAGATTTGGTCTTTTTATGTTGATGAATGATGTTCTTGGGCATCTGGTGAAGTTCTCTTCTTCTGTAAAATGTGTTTTTTCTTCCCATATCTGCTTTTTATGTTCTTACTTTGAACGCCGAACATAGTATTCTTGATGAATGGCAGCACTTTAAGTGCATTATCACAGCTTGAATTTTACAGACATTAGTGGTTGTATTTTTTTTCCTTTGACAGACAGCAGGCCCTTACAGGTACAGAATGAATACTAAAGCTGATAGAGTTGTTAAGAATGAAAAGTCGCAGCCCTCCAGAATCAATGTTTTTTGTTCAAGTACATATTTAATAAAGAAATAATTTTAATAAAAAGCTCATTTCTTATTGATAACCTGAAAAAAAATGCAGATTTATACACAGAGGTATCAAGTAACAAAGTACAAATACTTTGCTACCTTAAGTAGAAATTTTGGTTTTCTATACTTTACTTTTTCAGATGACTTTTTACTTCTACTCCTTACATTTTCATGCAATTTTCTGTACTTTCTACTCCTTAAATTAAAAAAAAAAAAAAAGCTTTGTTTCTCCTATTTCATTTCAGCTTGTTTTCATTCCGGCTTGTCATCGTTCAGAAAAAAAAACAAAAACTATGCAGGTAGAAGGCTCCATCCAGATAGAGTGAATTTGATTGTGGTTGGATGAGAACATAAACGTATACCATTCCAACACCCTATTGGTTTGTACGTGATCCATTGCACCTGAATTTTTAGTAAACTTATGGACAACTAGTCATCATATCTTCCACTCCATTAAACAAGTTAATGCTCAGTAGTGCACATATATGGTTCTTTAATACATTTGTATTGTCCTAAAATGTGTTAATTTTCAATGAGCATATATACAGCAGATACAGGTAGACTAGTGTGTCCCACATTTTTCAACATTAACATTTTAGTGTAATATTTTTATGGGGGGGGGGTAGTGCACTATAAGCCCCTGTGGCACCGCCTAAGCTTTTGTCCTAATGGCATTTTTCCCCCTTACATTTACTTTTCTACTTGAATTCATTTTGAAACCAGTACTTTTACACTTTTATTCGAGTAAAAAGCTTGAGTTGATACTTCAGCTTCTACAGAAGTCTTTTTAAATGAGCCCTAGTATCTATATTTCTACCTGAGTAATGAATGGGAATACTTTTGACACCCCTGATGAATTATATTTTATGCAACTACATAAACTCATATTCCGGAAGTATTGTCAGTTATGCTTTTTAAAAAAAAAAATTCTAAATATTTTCCATTCTCACACAAAGAACACACAAACAAACTGGTGTCAATTTCATCTCAGACTCTGGGTTTTTCCCATAGATCTCTGTAACCGCCTGTTATCTCTCTCTGCATCCATAAAACCATCCGTGGGTAATTTGTTGCAGTTGCTTCAGTTTGACATAACAGTCTACACGGCTGTTCATTTGGATGAATACAGCAACCTGCATTTCCAGGCATTGTCAGTGCTGTTATTCATCGGAACCAAAGTTGAAACAGCTTTTTGTTGTCACTTCCACAAAGAGATCAAAGTGAAGGAGTTACAAAGAAGAGAGTGAATAACACAGCTGGAAGTGGACATGCCCTTACAGTAAAGGGATGAGTGAAGCATACGGAGGTTAGGGATTGTGCTTGTGGGGAAATTCAAAGACTCGAGCAACAGATTTAACAACAGAAACCTGTTTGAGATGTTACTTGGTTAATGATTTTTCTATGTTTGGGCCTGTTGGAGTAGGTGTGATTTACTGTGGGTGATTGTCGATGCTGGCAGGGAAATCAAGACCCTGCTTCTGCAATCGGAACTTTTAGCTGTTGTCAGGGTCTGCTTATTCACATCCAGTATTCTTCATCCATTCACCCCCTATTTGCATGTTTGTGTCACTGTGCTGCAGGTACAGTGTGTGTGGGTGTCCATGTTTGGCACAGAGTTGTTTTGCCGCATGCCAGCTCTCCAGTGTGATTTTTCTCGGGGACAAGGCTAGGTCATGTTTGTACTTGTTAGTTTCGGGAAGCCGGCTGTGAGTGTGTGCCAAAGTGTGACTCTGGGTAATTTAGTATGTCGACCGGTCTCTCTTATTGACAACATGTATCTTTCTCACTGTCATTTTCTCCCGTAGCTTGAATCTCTTTCAGTTTGAGCAGGAAGGTAACATTTTCAAAGAGACAATTTGTTGCATCACAAAGAATGGCACTAAAAATGGAATATATAAAATTGCTGTATAAACACAGTTACTGTTTGCTAGTGATTTTTGTACTTGCATTACATTAAAAAGTTCAATAAATGTCCAAATTCTAAAATTCTAAGATATTCGATATAATGGCTTGTTTTAATTTCTACCAGTGGCACATTATGTCACACTTCCCTAACTTTGCAGAGAATATTTAACTTGCAGCTAGGAGATCACATAATGTTCCGCTATTAGTAAGGTGTACCTAATGAAATGGCCAGCGAGTGAATCAGCTGTATATCTAGGTTGCAACCAGTTGTTATCTGAGTTAGTGCCACCTTTCCATCAGCTTGAACCAGTCTGAACATTCTCCTCTGGCCTCTGGAATCAATAAGTTATTTTCACTCCTGCTCACTTGTATTTTCTCTTTTTTCGGACAATTCTTTGTGAACCCTAGAGATGATTGTACATGAAGATCCTTGTATCAGTAATTTCTGAAACAGACCAGTCCGTCTAGTACCAACAAGTCTGCCATGTTCAGGTTGTATAAAATGTATTTCTTCCCTATTCTGATGCTCCATTTGAGTTTCAGTACATCGTCTTGACAATGTCTACATGTCTAATGTATTGGGTTGTTCCTATGTGAGTGGATCTCTAGATGTTCACCATAACAAGAAGCTAAATGCGTGTACCTAATAAAGTGGCCGGTGATTGAATGTATCTTATTCAACTGAAGTCACAACATACAGATTTTCATCTGTGGTTCTTTGGGATGTCATCTACTACTATATATTCCATTATGGCTTGGAATGAGTAACTCCCAGTGTGTGTCCTTGTTGCCAAAAAGATACATCATATACACTTCACTGTACGGGCCAGAAGCAGCGATGTAATACCATTCTAACGCAATATTCCACCATGTTAATTTGAATAGTCAAACCACAGATGAGTTGAGCTGTATCTGATTTACTGAAATAGCGTTGAAGCACATATTAAAAAGATAGTGTCAATTGCTCCCATTAGGTTTTGACCAATTAAGCAGGTTTTCCTTTGACATAAGCCATAGAATTCATCTCATGTAATGAAACCAGTGTTAACTGGTGTTTTGGCTGCTTGGAAGCAGTGGAGCATAGCTAAAAATACACAACCGTGTCATCACCTGGTAGGGCTAATTTATCAGCAAACACATCCAGGAAACATCAAGCAACATGGGTATTTATTTGGAGTCCTATCCCTGACCATCTGTTAGATCTAAGTCCAATATTCACACTTGTTTTATCACTGTTTATCTGTAATTGCTGATTGACCACCTAACTGCTAACCTTGTCTGCCAAACACAACCTTCACAATATGTCATTTACTGTACAAACATTATTGACTCGTGAGCCCTGCCATAATGTCACAAGCTTTCACACATGCAGTAAAAGGCTGGATGTGTGAAAGCGCCTCATAATCCTTTTGAGTCATTTGCATCACGACATATTTGCCTTTCTGTTTATCAGTGGATTTGTGCAAGTGTGCAACTTGCGGAAGCACGGCGATGGAATGTAATGTGTGTTTCTGTGTCAGACAGAATGCTTGTATCTGGGCCAGAGGTGTTGTGTTGGGTGTGAGATGTGTTGTGGACATATGCTTATTTATACCACTCTGCATTTGTGTCAAAATGTCAGAAAGAATCAACATCACCGAGTTACCAAGTGCTTAAGCTCACCGGGAGCGAGTGAGTGTGTCTCTGTTAGTTCAGGTGGCCTTAAGTGTGAGTGACATTTTGTGTCAGAATGTCTACTTGTATTAATGTCTTAACTGAGGTTTCTTTAATGCATGTGTATGGCCACAATGTTATTTAGTTCGACTTTCATCTGTCTGTCCCTGTGTCTTTGCAGTGAAATGTGTGACTGTGCAGGAGTGGGTGTTTTTTGTGTGTTTTTTTAGCACTCTGCATGTCAACTACACAAGTGCATGTGTGTCACGCTGACATTTATCTCTGTTCAATACTGAAACTCTGTTGGTTGGTAAAGATTGGTAGTACATGAGGCACTGTTACCAGGCACTGAGCCATGTGCCCCGCTGTTCATTAGACTGTCTCTCCGTCTGGCTACGTGTCTGTCTGCTTGGCTAATAGGCTTTATGGCTTGTTGGCTGCTTGGATCACACTATCTGTTGGTGCTTGAAAGCCTGAAAATGTTTTAAATTGTCTAAATTAAATGTCCCCAATACAGTTTAGTGAGCTTATTTTCTGAATGCAGTTTCTTTATTCAGGAGGAGATAACGACTATTAGCCCAATAAAGATCTTCAAATTGTATCTGCATTACTAAATGCAATTTTACTTAAAGTCCCCTCACAATTCCCTGGTGTCCCGTGTTTGAATTGCTAATGTTCAGTTTTACTTTCTAATTTAACTGTGTTACAAGAGAAATTGGCTGGCTTCCTTTTAGTGTCTTCTTGATTGGTATCTTTAAAAAAAAAAAAAAAAGCATGGTGCTGTAAGTTTGGGTTTCTGGCACTTGCAGATACCTAGCAATGCTCCCCTTAGGTCCACTGGTTTGGTAGCGTAGGAGGCCCACAGACTGGGATGTTCTGGTGATTCTCAGCCCGGCCTCTCTGGGATTATGTTCTATTTAGTTTTTTTTTTTTTTTTTTAGATAAATTTAGGCACTATCAGCATCGACTCAAGTCAGAGCATGGTTTAATGCTGAAAAATCCATATATATATATGATAAAAATGAGTTTTAATGTGTTTATCTCATCTAAGTCAGGCCCGGATCTTTTTGTAACCCTTTTCCAAACACATTTGCCGTCTTCACCTAAAACCCAACATAAGCCAGAATTAGAACTACAGTCTCTCCAGTCCTGGATTTTGTGTATCCGTCATCCAGCTCAACCACCACCTGCCTATTGTGAAAGGAAAAACAATGGCAGATCCTTCAGTGACAAGGTACGCTATGATTATCCATATCTGTCCTTTGCAAAAGCATTCTATGACATGATTTTATCCTGGTTTTGAACAAAGCCAGGATGAGGTCTTTTCTCTGTGACAGTCAGAATGAGTCAAAGCCTGTTCACCTGTGGCTCATCCTCTGATGTAACTGTAGTTCCGTCAGCAGGACAAGCATCTCTGTCATCAGCAGTAGTTTTCCAAATACTTTTTACTTCCTTGTATCAAGTGAAATCAGAAAATACTCAACACAACATGTCCATAAATGTCATAGAGGATTATCGGTAGATTCTGGCATGACCATATGTAGTTGTCATTCACAAAAAAACATGTGAATAAGGACATTCACTCATGCATATATCAATCATCCACAGCTTATTTGGTTTTGCGTCGCAGGGGGGTCAGCCTCAGACCTCCCGCTGCACAACCCCCTCCTCTGGGGAGACACAGAGGTGGTCCCAGATCATCTGAGACATATAATCCCTTCAGCACGTCCTGGGCCCGGTCCGGGGTGTCCTGCCCTGAAACACCTCACCAGGAGGGGTCCAGTCGAATCATGACATGGACATTAACCCATAAAGACCCAAACATCCACTGGCAGCCAAAAGCATCTACTGATCTAAAATGTTTCAAACCTGTTGATCCACTAATTCTATCAGTACATGTAGATATAACATCTTTTCATGGTCATCAGATACAACCCATTTGGATGTGTTCAGTCAGAGAATGTCATGCGTGGGTGGGATTATTGCTTGTATCGGGGGGGTATGAACATAGAAAAACCATCATCTTCTACACCATTGATTCACCAGTAAAACCCATGGAGTTGGATCATTGACGGTGGATGGAGATGCTTGTTTTATGTTCACTTACTGAAATCTTTGCTTTAAAAAAGTCCCTTTTTCCTCCGTATTCTCTATTTTGATATAATAACCTTTGAATATATTAAGTCTTTATGGGTTAAAATGAAACAGACAGGAACATAAAAACCTGTCATTTATGACTGAGTGGAATAGAAATCTGCAAGAATTACTTCACTGTCTCTTGGGTCTCTGCAATTAAAACAAAAAAATATGAGCTAGCTGGAGACTAATTAATCACCGATACATTTTTAGTTATAACCTTGCGGTTATGTTTTCCAAGTAAACTTCCTTAATGTTTTTCCTCTGCTGCGTTGTTACCATGGGGGCTTCAGCATTAGCCAGAAGGCTGGTTGGGTGCATTTAAAAAAAAACACAGATATTTTCTTTTAGATGTTTAGGGACGATGTCTGTTCATCTACAGTTTTAGACAGATTAAAGCGTTCTGTCAGTGGAATAAAAGCTGGAGAAGCTGTTATTGTACTAACAGGGAAACACAGAAGCGGGATGAGAAACTGTTGTGAGTGTAAATGACAACAAAACACAGAAGACACTCCACTCTCAGCTGAAATGAAATGAAGTACACATGAATGAACATAAAACGTTTTGTTACCGCATGTTTTTCACACGTTTCTTTTCTTCATTTTTCATCAGTGGTAGAAGATTCGCTCCTCAATGCGTGACTCAGTGAATTCTCTCTGTTTTGGTACCTATGTTACCTGAGTCTAAGTGGATGAATGGATGGATGGATGAATGGATGGAAGAATAAGTAGCCTCTTCCTGCCTTTGCTGCTGTCTGCATGTCAAAATACTTCTCAAGGCTGGCTGGCAGGCTGTCTGTCTGGCGCTTACCCAGAAGCATTATTCCTCAGTCCCAGTTTCCTGTGTGAATATTTAATGAGGGCGGCATACATGTTAATAGGCTTGCTGTAATTACCTCTTCCTTTCCTCCCTCTCCACATTTCTCAGTCCACAGCCGCCCCAACGCCAATGTTATTGCCAGCGTTATTTTTAGATGGCAGTAATGATAACTTTTCTTGTGTCACAAACATTTTCCACTGAACTGATTAGTAATATCAGCCTCTCTTCTACTGGGGGTACGGAAAGTATTCAGACCCCCTTAAAATGTTCACTTATATTGGAGCCAATTGCTAAAATCATTTAATTAATTTTTTCCCCCTTATTAATGTATACACAACCCCCCATTTTAAGGGGGGGGGGGGGGGGGGGGGGGGGGGGGGGGGGGGGGGGGGGGGGGGGGGGGGGGGGGGGG
>JAPTYQ010000009.1:10886959-10904808 GCA_029814465.1 Ostorhinchus cyanosoma
GCCCATACCATTAATGGTCTAATAAGGAGGATTTTAAATCTAATTCTAAACTCGACTGGAAGCCAGTGCAGGGCTTCTATCACAGGGGTGATATGTTCTCTTCTATTGGTTCCTGTTAATAGTCTTGCTGCACACACAGTGTTTATCTGGTCTCAGATCTTTGACATGGACCTCGCATTTCTCCATCTACATGGATCCACTCTTACTTCTTCATTTTCTTCTTCCTTTTCTCCAACTTGTCTTCTTCCTCTTCTTTTTCTTCTTCTCCGTCCTCTTCTTTTTCTTCTTCTTCCTTTTCTCCTTTGCCTTATTGTCTTCCTCATTGTTTTCTTCTCCTTCCTTTTCTCCTTCATCTTGATCTTCTTCTTCATTGTTGTTTTCTTTCTTCTTCTTTTCTTCCTCTTCTTTTTCTTCCTCTTCTCCTGCTTTTCTTCTTCTTCCTTTTCTCCTTCACCTTGTCTTCTTCCTCTTCATTGTTTTCTTCTTTTTCTGCTTCCTTTTCTCCTTTGCCTTATCATCTTCTTCAGTTTTCTTCTCCTTCCTTTTATTCTTCATCTTGATCTTCTTCACTATTGTCTTCTTTTCTTCCTCTTCTTTTTCTTCCTTTTCTCCTTCTCCTTTTCTTCCTCTTTTTCTCTTTCACCTTGTCTTCTACTTCATTGTTATCTTCTTCCTCTTCTTTTTTTCATTTTCTTCTTCCTTTTCTCCTTCACCTTGTTGTCTTCTTCTTTTTTCTTCTTGTTTTTCATTTTTTTCTTCTTCTTCTTCTTCTGGTAACAGACGAGAGCTGTGACGCACAAACCTATTACAAAGCGTAAATATCCTTGTCTGAGAATGACTAATCGATGAATAATGAATAATGTCGGGTGACTTCTTATTTCATGGGCTATTTTTGAGCTAATACATTCAAATGCATTCATGTACTGATTCGGATGTTGATTACTATAACATCATAGTAGAAGCCTTGAGACATTTGTTTCAGCTCCTACTGGGCAAAAGACCTTTTAACAGGAGGTGAAGACTACAGTGGGTCAAAATTGACTTTAAGGAAGGTGAAGTCACAAGAATAATCAATGACCCATTAACAAATGTTACCTGAGGGAATTATGCAACCATTCAAGTGTTCTCAGAATAATACAAATAAAATGACATGTATTTATGCATCACTTCATCGCCAGAATGAACCAGTACAAATATACACAGGACACAAAACACTTTTTTTTTTTTTTTTTCCCCTCTCACAAATAAAAGTAGCGGAGAAAGGAATACCCTATACACTCCCATAAATGCTTGAGGCAATGGAAGATTTATTTGTAAGACACAGTGCCAGCCCCCTGGAGCTTTCATCATATTAAAATTCTATAATATGTTTTGTTGTATTTGCCAATCCCTCCCCAACACACACACACACACACACACACACACACACACACACACACACACACACACACACACACACACACACACACACATGCACGAACACACACGAACGCACCTCGGATTTTCAGCTTTGTTCAATTTGTTATTCGAAAAATGCAAGCCAATATCTGCTTTTGTGTTCACAGTCTGTTCTTATCCGTCATTCTATACAGGACTTTCTTCCCCACAGCTTCCTTTCTTCCTCTACACATTCCATCCTTCCCTATTTTCCTTCCCTGATCTTTTTTTTTTTTTTTCTTCTTCTTCACATCATCCCCAAGAGTCATATCTAAAGTGTCCTGTGGGGATTCTGCGCTTTCATTAAAGTCATTACGCAATCGCCCATGCTCCCTCCTTGCTTTCAAATCATTTCCTCTTTTCGTTTCCAACCCTGTTTCCGTCTCTTCCTCACTCACTGTTTTGCTCAGTGCTGTCTGTCACACGCTGTAAGAACTATACAGGAGATTAATATATTTATTTTCTCCTGTGTTTTCAGCTCCTCTTTGGTTTTCTCTCATAGTTTTTGCCTCACTATCCGCCTCTAAATCATCTCGACTCTCGTTTCAATCTGTTTCCATCACTCTCGCGTCTCTCGGAAACCTCTCCCTCCCCTCACTTTCCATTCCTCTGATGCTGCGATGTCTTTCTCTTTACTCTCTACCCCCCTCCGCTTCACATTAAAATCTATCCATCTTCTCTGTTATCTACCTTTCCCTCCTGGTGCATGGTCTGCCTTCATAACATGGAATATACACGTAAATCCTTTGCTATTCTCCACAGATTAAACCGCGACACCACATCCCCACCTCTGTTTTCTATCTGTTATCCATACCTTCTTTGATCTCACTATGAATTACCACCCTCACTTGCTGTCTTTCTTTGCATTTTCACTCCCCCCACCCCCACCTGCTACTCTGATTGTTGCTGGTTCTTCTCTGTGTTTCATTTTTCATCTGCATTTCTTCTTTCTTTCTTTCAACTCTTTCCTTTCCTCTATAAATCCCTCACTTTTCTCCCACTCCCCTCCTTTATTCTTACAGTTTCTCTGGGCTTCCTCCTCAGTTTCCCTTCATCTTCCTGCTAAACACCCCCCTACCTCCACCAGCCATCCTCCACTTAAAATCTATAATAAGCCCTCAGAGTCTATTAAAACACTTTGGGGCATCACTCCCTTTTCCCTTTTGCATGGTCTTAACCCCGGCTCTACATTACAACAATATGTGTACGATTGTATATATCATTGTGTCCTTGGTGTTGCCCCAGATCTGAATTGGACCCCTGGGGGATTGCACCTCCTAACAGCTTAATGAATTCAGGGCCCAACATGAATATTTCAAACTTTGCCTTCCTCCTGTTTACTTAATGACAGAGCTAATTCAAATGGCTCCATTGATTAAAAATTCATTTTATTTGTTAGATGCTCGCCTTTTATTTATTCCTACCCACTGCCTACATAAACACTCAGAGTGTGGATGTGCGCAGTTGTTGCTTGCCGACAAGTGGAGGCTTGTTGTGAGCTTCGCGCTATATCCCCTTTGAGTGGGGAGCGTGTGCAAAAGAGCACACGTGTACGCGTTTGTATTCGTGTGTATCTGGGAGTGTTTGCATGGCCTAATTTTCACATTGTTTAGATTTTCTCATCTTTCCTCCAGAGGCCTCACTATCACAGCAGAACAACTCCCTTCATCACAGAGAGAGAAGACGGAAACCTCACTGGTCTAATACATTCAGACCTCCTTTACTCCATCTTTTCTCGCATTCTCATTTATTTGAATGATTGCTTGCGTTCCATCTTTTCGCCCCGCATCTCATTCCTTTCTTTTTTTTTTTTTTCTCCCCGCTTCGTATCGTTCCTATCTCTTTGCTGGTAAAGCGTGTTTTTGTTTACTCCTTATATCTATTTTGGTGCGTCTTTAGTCAGTGCCAATTCACAGTACCACCGCTTCAGATGCTCTCACCATGAAGGGAATGATTAACACCTTACATTATGTGTGAGTGTGCCTGAGCTTTGTAACATTTGCATTTTTTTTTTTTTTTTTTTAGTAAGGACGACTTGTGTGTGGGCACATGTGCTCGGCCCACATATCCCAAGTGACAGTTGATCAGAAGCCGTAGCATCGACGCATGTCCTCCTTTAAGTCCTCTGTTCTTCATCTTTTCACTGATCTCGCCTTTTTCCGACTCTCCACGCGTACCTTCTCTCTGATCCTCCTCTTTGTGTCGTTTACACTCTCCATCTTACCTGCTCCCCTTTATTCTCTATCCCTCTCTACCTCTTCTCCAGATGTCGGAGGAAAATCTCTCTTTCATTTGATTTTCATCCCCCCTCGCTCCTCTTCTTCCTCCTTCCTCATCTAATCTTGTCACAAGGCCCTGGCAAGTGAGGAAAAGAAAAGAAGCGTGTGGAAAATGGAAAATGGGGTCTTTATTCATGTACTTCTTCTTTTCTTCTCCTTCTTCTTATATGCCGCTTTTTTTTCTTTTTTTTTTTTTTTTTTTGCCGGAAGGGCGAGTTTGACGCTCATATCTGAGAGAAGAAAAGAAAAGAAAAACACAGTGGAGAGGAGTGTAATATGGTACAGAACAGCAGGGAACAGAGAAGAGAAAAGAGTCAGAAAGTGATTTTTTTTCTTTTTTTTTTTTTGAAGGGTTGTCAGGCCGTGTCGAGTCAGAGAAAAGAGGGGACAAGAGGAGAGAGAAAGAATGCAGAGGTGTCAAATCTGTTTATCTCCCTAAAGAAAGTGACAGTCGTTTACCAGCTAACAATCCATTCTGGCTGCTGCACTTCTCTCTGCGACTCCCTAGCCTCTGCCTCTGATTTTGCCTTTCACTCTATTTCCCCTCCCTCCTTCTCCCCTAGAGCGTGCTTTCAGAAGCGGCCTTGCCAATTTACTGTAACTCTCCATCATCTTTTCTCTCTTTTTCTCGTTTTCCTTTTTCAACTCCCTGCATTTCCTTTCCCAATCAAATATACATGGGCTTTTCACAGACCTCCCTCCCTTTCTCTCTCTCTTTTAAACATTCTCTCATGTTTTCTTCCTCCACTGTCACGGCATTTTATCTTGACATTTCAAAAACGAGGCTCTCTGTCTCTCTAGGAAAAATGTCTCAATTGTACACATGATGTCGTACTTATTCATACTTGTGTATGTGTGTGTGTGTGTGTGTGTCTGTAATGTGTGTGTGTTTTATTTTGTCTTTACTGGAGAATGTGTGTAGGCCCATTTTTTCATGAAGTATTCTTGATGCCCTTAGGCGATGCACAGAATCACACCATTCATATTGTCTGCAGCACTGTTGTCATTTGGGACAACACTCATTTAGTGTGTGCTTGTGTGTTTTTGTGAGTTTTTACTTGTGTTTATCTGTGGACGTGGCATTTCAAGACTGCTCATGTGTGAACAGGGGTAAATAATTGATTATGTTGGAAGTATAGCTGCCATTGTCTTCAACGTGACGTGTGATGGATGTTGTACTAGCAGGCATGGGTGTGTAGGCGTGTACGTGTGTGTGTGCGTCTTATAGTTTCAAGGTGTAATTATCACTGGAAGGTTGCTGCCCTATTGGCAAATGCCAACTGTTTTGTTCTGCACTGCTCCAGGTTAATTGGCTGATTGAAGAACAAGACTCCTACTGATGCCTTATGGTGGTGTAATATGTGTGTCTGTGGGTGGGTTTTGTGTGGGTATGTGCATTCTCAGGTACACTTGTATCATATCAGAGGTCCTCAGAACATGGCACATATCCAGGTTGTTAGTCAAAATTAACTTACTTGGTTAAATAAAGGATAAATGAGTAAATGAATTTGCAGTAAAACACACATTGCTAGACGTGATAATGAAGTTAAATCCTGTTATGTGTGTGCAGATACAATCGATGTCCTTACAGGATAATTCCAGTTTACTTGGGCTTCATTTTTGTAATTAGACAAAAGTTCACTACTGGAAGATATGTTAGGACTAAATGATCAGAAACATAACATCTAATAAAACTCCAGTAGGACTACAAATGGTTATGTAAAAACAGACTAAGTAGAAGTGCTGATTCAACTTCTATACTCAAGTTGAAGTGGGAAAAAAAAAGATCAGAAATGTACTTTGAAATATACTGAAAGTGTGACTGTATTAACAGCAGTTTAAAAGTAGATTTGCAAATGGACCTCACATCACAGTAACACACTGCAAAGACTATGGAGCCATTCTATTTAAAAATGAACTTGTATACAATGTACAGTAATAAAACTAAATAATACACACAGCTTGGCCTGGGAAAATGTCCCCAAATGGATTTAACAAAGCAGATAATTACTGCAGTGATTAGTGTGTTTCAGCTGCAACAAGTTATTTAACCCAAACTGATGCAGTGAGTAGCTTCTCATTTCTTAAACAACTATTAATTTGCTAGAGAGCATAAAGACTGGACAATGTTAGGATTCATGGAGTTCAAATTGTGAAAGAGTGGTTGAGGGAGCTTGAGACATCATTTTCACACATGGATTAGCCACCACAGAATCCAGACCTGAATCCTATTGAGAATCTTTCGGATGTGCTGGAGAAGACTTTACACAGTGGTCCAACTCTCCCACTGTCAATAAAAGACCTTGGACAAAAATGAATGGAACTCTGGATGGAAATAACTGTATTAAAATGACTTCTCTGCAGAATCCTGGACCCCTTTTCTTTTCATTTCATCTTTTTATGTCGTTTATGTTGTTATGGTGTTGTTATTATTGTCCTGCACAATGGAGTTACCAATGGATCATATTTTCTATATGTTAAACCATAAATGGACTGCACTTATATAGCACTTTTCCACATCTTTATTGTGCCCACAGCACTTTACAAAGCCTCACATTCACCCTTTCACACTCACAGTCATACAGCAAACATAAAGACCCAAACATCCACTAGTAACTAAAAAAACATTTACTGATGTAAAATGTTTAATACCTGTTAAGTCATGTATCCTATCAATGCATGTAAATAATTGGTATAAAATACAGGTACATGGTCATCAGATTTATGACCCATTTGGACGTTCAGAGGCTCAGTAGTGAAACTGGAAACACTGTCATCTTCTACAACATTGATTCACCAGTAAAACCCATGAAGTTTGAGCAATAACAGTGGATGGTGACACTTGTTTTATGTTCATTTAAAGATAGATTTTAATGAAAGCAACACTTTTTCCTCAATTTTCTCTCTTTCAGATATAATAACCCTCAACTTTAACCTCAGCTTTTATGAACATCGCATGATCACTAAATTGAATATAGGAAAAATATGTGATTTTTACTGAAAAAATACCAAATACAGAGGATTATTTTATAATAAATGTTGACAAATCACTTAAGAAAAGTTAAATAAAGAGGAAAAAAAAGATTCAGGAACTGACATAAAAGTAGCCCTGGGTCTTTATGGGTTAACACACCGTCCAATGAAATAAGCTTTGATGCTTAGAAACCTTGCAAGGATTCAAATAATAAAAAAAGGAAGTATTTGTAACAAAATGTAGTGAAGAAAAATTTTAAAAAATGTCAGAAAAAATGTACACTCGAGTAAAGATCGTCTGTAAGGACCTTCGTGAAACAATACGAGCTGACCTGAGCATTGAAAGCATTTCAGGCAACATTATATTGAGGCTAAAATGTCAGTAATGGATGACAGGAATACTTTAAGAACTCTGGAAATGTATGTGCATGTGCTCGGTCTCCACGCATGTGTGTTCATTTACAATGGAACTCTGAATACCACTTGGTCAGTGTTGAGCAACTGTCTCCTGTTAGCAAAGTTAATGTGTATTTGTGTGTAGAAGTGTTCAAGAGAGAAATGGAGATAAAGTGCACCCTTTCAAGTGTATATACGTGTGTGTGTGTGTGTGTGTGTGTGTAAGCCTGTGGATCAGAGCAGTGGTTAAATGAGAGGGGTAATGCTGTAGCTTTGTCAGAGCGACAAGGGGCCTAACTCAGCATTAGTCCGACTGATCTCCATTTGTTCCACCCGTGTAGCGAGAGTCGGATGAAGACACAGAGAGAGAAAAAGAGTGGAAAAGAGAGAAACTAAGAGCGTGATGAATTACATAACCAACTGGGAGTTAGGATGGAGCAGAAAGGTGGGAAAGGAAGGGGAGGGGGCTGACGGAGGGAGACGGAGAAAAAAGCGGAAACAGACAAAACTGTGAAGTTTGAGGCTACGTGTCATGCACATACAAACGTGTACGCGATAATAATATGCATTCCCTTTAGCGTTTTCAGGTCATTTAAATATAATTGTACAAGCAGTGGAATTAACTGCTCAGTTTTCCCCAGCTCGGTTTTGTCTTTTAAGCTAGGGACACACTGTTCAAGATGAGAACGTCTAGTGTCATGTTTGATCACTTTTCTAAAACACTAGTCCTTCATCGCACATTGTGACCAAAGACACTCAGAAATTGAAGATGGTGTTAAAGGAAGACGATCAACCTACAGGATCTGAGCTTCACGTCGTCGGCCTGTCAGATCATACCAACGTCAGGTTGTGTCTCGAAAAGTGGGATCCTCATTCGGCCACTTTTCCTGAGTTCCACAACCAGGTGGAACTCCGAATGGAAAATGGGCAGGAATTTTGTGTTTTGTGCTTAGTTTGAATTCAGTCTGTTGTGTAGGAATTTGGAGTTACTTATGGGATCTGACATAGGAATTTAGGGTAGGTCGAAGGATGGGGTAAACTTCATCCCGTTTGACTTTCTTTTTATATAAATCCTTGTGTTGTTCGGTTTTAATGTTCTATTCGAAATACACAAACAAACAAGGTACATATTTTCGTCCGTCTCCAACTTTGGATTTACTCCTCTACACTCAAATATCATTTTTTTTAACAGAGCAATCCTCAGCTTAGCTTAATTTTTTACCCATACTGTATACCACCACATACATGACGTGTGTGGATGACATTTGGCTTACATACCCGTCAAACCGATTTCATGATCTTACAGCGTAAATAATTTAGATGTTTTTTATTCATGTTGAGTGACTTTTCAGAGGATTTGTACAGATCATGTCAGTAAAAATAAGTAACAGTGCTGTTACCTCCTCCACTCATCCAGCATTTGTTTTAAACGGCCCATTTACCAGAGTAATTATAGTATTTGACAGAGTGTTGCCCTAACCCGTGTCAAAGGTCCTTACGGGTTTATAGCATTAATGTAGGTAGCAAAAGTCATAGGCTACTGAGTTTATTTCAGTTTGTTTACTATATCGCTTTGCTGCTTGTGAAGAAATAATGATAAAGAATTACTGTAAGTCCATGAGCTGTGGGTTTGGCTTCTGAAATCCCATGAGAGCTCGATTCACACTTAGAGTTATGTCAGGGTGTGAAAACATTTTTGATTCATTATAAAATTCCAGTGGGACAAATTAGGCTGCCACAGGCTAAGCAGTTAATGGAACAACTGCAGCTGGCACAGATGTATGTACATAAAAATGTGGACTGAGGTGTTCTTCATTTATACATTGTCAAAATATAGTACTAACATCAATTCAAAATGATTCCAAAATGTAGTTTCTAGTCAGAGACTGCAATAAAAACCCATCACACACAACCTAAGCCTCCAGAAACTAAAGGAAATTGTCTATAATTGGGTTGTATTTCATCTTTATTTTTTTCTTAGAGGGGGGGGAAATTTCGATTCAGATCATGAATCATAAAGGTACTGTACCTCCAAAGATGTCTTGAGTAGGTTCTGAATGTTTAGTTGCATAGTCTGGCACAATAATCTTATACAAAGACAGGAATCAGCATTAAAACCCTTTAGTCATGAGAATAACAAGTGCAATCAAGAAAGCGGATTAAATAAGCCAACTTCAATGACAAGAGGCTTAAAACTGGAAAAGGTAAAAGTATTAATGTGAGTTTCAAATCTCTAATCACAAGTTTTAAGGAAAATTCAGCTTTGGGGCTTAAAGTAGTTTCAAAACCAAACAAGTGGTGCTCGACACAACAAACCCCGCCCCTCACACATGTCATATCTTATATTGGCATCGATCCAGCTGATGTCATCATGTCTATATGTGTGGTGATGTTAGCATATCAAATGCCTCTATATACAAGACATTTTAAGTAAATGGGAGAAATAAAAGAGATTTTAAAAATTCATTAAAATATTTTTTGCTTTGACCTACTTTCCCCAAAATGTAACCACTTTTATTCAGGGTTACTGTCAATCTATAAACCTAATTTAGTATGAATTCAAAAAATAGTTTTTCTGCTACAGACATTTGAAATTTTGCCAAGTTTTAAGTACAATAGAGAAGAAAAAACATTTTAAAAATTCATAAAAAATTTGAACTTTGACCTACTTTTCCCAAAATGTAATTAGATCTTTCATGGGTTACTGGCAATATATAACCCCAATTTGGTATGAATTCAAAAAACACTTTTTCTGCTACGGACATTTGAAATTTTGCCAATTTTTAAGTAAAATACAGAAGAAAACAGACTTGAAAAATTCATAAAAAATTTGAACTTTGACTTACTTTTCCCAAAATGTAATTAGAGCTTTCTTGGGTTACTGGCAATCTATAACCTCAATTCAGTATGAAGTGAACCAATAGCTTTGCTGCTAGAGTGTGAACAAAGAAACAGAGAAAAAACAAACAAACCGAACCAAAAACAATAGCCCTTGCCTGGTGGGGTGGAGTAAATAAATGTTCATATTTTTCATGTCTCGGATTACTTGTTCATTTTTTGGGTGTAAAATAAAAAAAATTCCAGCTCCATGTGGTTGGATGTCTAAAATAAAGAGGAACTGATGTTATTTCAAATGTAGCTGGCTTAGTGTTACCATGTTCTGAAATGGAGTATTCTTTAATGATATTAAAGAAAAAGTAGAGAAGAGGAGAACTGTGGCACTTCACCCCCACCATTTTTTCTTGTTCTTCACCATCATAGAGCTTTGATCTGAGCTCATGCCACATTTAGAGATGCAGTTGAGCCGTAACCCCCCTCCCCCCCCTTCCTTTCTCTTGTCCGCAGATAGACACTCAGTGAAAGCTGCAGTACGACACACTCATAACTCCTTCTCCTGGTCCCTCTCTGTCTCACACTGCACAAATCCATGCATTCACATGGCTTCATGGTGTTATAATTTGAGTTCCGCGTGAGTTGGTGCACGGCGATGACAGCCAGAGGACGGCATTAAAGAGCTGCCACCCAGCCTTTCGGGTTAAGACAACCTCATACCCAAACCCCCCATCTGCCTAACCAGCACTACATCACATTATAACTAAGTCTCAAAAGTCTAACGCTCATGCCTCAGGCCTTTTTCCAGATGTAATTATCATACACTAGAATCTCACTCCTGCACTCGCTGTGCCACTGAAATGAATTCTTTGAAAAATTACCCATTTATGTTTCTTTTCAAAAGTCACCAGGCTCAAAGACAGTAATCTGTTTTCTGCAATGAAGGAATGTTATGCATAGTCAAAATGCACGAATGCATGAAAGGTAGTAATTAAGAAATCAAAAACAATTTATGATGCTGCACATCTCATGATGCTATCAACACTCCACGAGTCCGTCACAGTGAAAGAATACTTAAAAAGTAATGAAGTTGAGCGACATTGTCTCAAAACCATAGGGAAAAAAATAGGAATTCATTTGAAAATACTAATGATACAAATAAGTAAGAGTTTAAGATTACAGTCGATTTAAAGGCTTTAATTCTGACAAAAATAAAAGAAGCTCTTTAGACACAAATCTGTAAGAGGAAAGTGGAAAGAAGCAAAATATTTGTATGCACTCTCTATGGAACATTTGGAATAAACACATCACAGAAGATTGCCTGAATCGAAACACCATTGTTTTTTGCACTCTCCATTCGCTCGAACGTTTGACCCATCAGATGGAGCCCAGGATACATCGGCTGTGCGTTGGCAGATGAAGCACCAGTTTGCCTTCAGCCACCATCAGATTAATTGGTAGCAATTTGGTGGCGAATATGAGGTTAGTTTGTTTAATCGCGGGTCATTCCGTTATCACACATCGGAGATTTTCCTCATATTGTGCCGGCCTTAATAAGTTTGGTTGATGATTCTTTTTTGGTTTGTTTTTTTCACAGTCACACTTTTATTCTTGCATCTTTGTTACAATATGGCCCCTGATTTCAGTATCAGTACAACATGGTGGTATTTTTTTTTTTTCCTGGCTACAAACACAAAGACATCAAAGTGAGATGAATACTTTGTTGTCCTTGTCATTTCCTTGATTGCATCTGTTTTATTTCTTTTTTACGCATTGCACAAAACACTAGAGGCAGATTTATTTGATCACATGTTTTAATTTGCATCACGATGCTGCTCTTTTCCATGCACTCTCGGATCATCCGGCAGAGATGATATTATTAGGTCTAGGACTCAGATTGGACTGAAGATTTGATCCGATTTCGTACAGTGTAACATGCAATGCAGCTTTAGGTTTGTTGATATCAGCCTGACTGAAGATGCCGTTATGAGAGGACATATTTGCACACTTCTCTGCTCTATAGATGTGTGGTTTATAACTTTCTGAATCTCCAGAGAGACGATCTAACTGTTAAAAATGTGGAGACGAATAGATACTAATCCTGTACTAATCCCTCTGTGACCTTTAAAATCTTTACAGTGAAGTAGACAAGGCTATACATAAGCCACCCAGACAGACAAATACTGATACGGAACACCAATATGGTATGTTTATGTTGCGGCTGTGTAACCGTGTTGCACCCACCCTGACCTTGCTGCAGGCGGGTTTCTAATTTGAGCCGGTGACCCACAGTGAACATGTGCGAGGAGACAGACAGCAGCGTGGAATTTGTGACTAGTTTTCAAAATGAACTAGTGCAATGTCTGAGCCTGAGGTGTGGAGCACTAGAAATGGTCTCTGGGTGTGTGGAGAGATTTTGTGTTCGTTTGTGCGTGACTGTTTGTGATCTTGGATGAGTGGTGCGTTCAGGTACACTGTAGTGTGTGCAGGTGAAGCTGCTGGGTCGGTGAGGCCACGATAGCGTGTTATCTGAAGCTGAGGGGTCACCGCTGTGTACATTGTTACACAGGCGTCTCAGGCATCTGTGTGCGTGTAAAGATCATGGCGATGCAGTTGATGTTGCGCGTACAGTCTTTTCGCTCGCTGCGACAGGTGAAAGGTCAAATCATGAGAGAACCAGAGAGAAACAGTAGGTGAACGCAGTGAGAAAGCAGAGTCAGCCAGACTCTTAAATGAAACCTGGCACCGGGCCTGAAGCAAGAAAGCAGGAAAGGATGGAGTGGAAGATGAGGAAGAAGGAGAAGAAATGGTGGGAGTGGAGGGTTAGGAAGGGCGCTACTTTTCTGTGTTCATTTCCACTTTTTCTTCACAGGCAGTCTGGTGTAATTTAAATCAATTTAAAGTTCGACTGATAATGGATTTTCAGCACATGATGGTTTTTATTTTATTGAATTTTTTTCTAAGCTGCAGACCGTTTTAATCTTTTGTTTTAATTATTGATGTGCCGAGCATACAATGAGAAAAAACATCTAAATTACACAAAATTAAATGCCAAACAATTACTGAGGTGGGGTTCACCAGAATGTGTGTAAAACAAAACTGCATTTAGTTTGTTCGGGCAAGAAATTTGCTCTGATTGTTCTTGTTACTTTGTGGAAATGAAATCACCAGCTTTGACTAAAACATACAAACAGCAGCCACTAAAAGTGAAAGATAATAGCTGATTAAATGGCTGATAGTAGTGTCTGAACGTTTACAGTACAGTCATCCAGCTTCGACTTTATTATAAACTGAATAACTGTCAAAATGAACCGAAGTAATGAATGCAACTTAACAGATAGAGGGTTTTATTATGTTTAATAAGGAATTGATCAGCCAATATCAACCAATAGATTCCTGAGCATTACACTAAAATGTGAAAATCTAGGTGTGATTTTTCTTTTTAGAGCTGTTTCCTTCCAGTTGAGAACCCTGATATTAGCTGCTGTCAGAAGCAGTGTTTCCATAAAATGTCAAGCAATCTTTAGGCAAACATTTGACAAGTCACTGAAAGGAAAATGGGATTAATGTGCATTTCCATAACCTGGTTCAGGACAAATAAACTAGGATGTGGTGTTTCACCAGGAAGCAGCGCTGTAGGCTGCGTCACACATGGTTTTAATAGAGAAGAAGCAGAGTTTAATAATTATGTTTTCGGTCTCAAATGGTGGTGATGTCTTTTTACATGATGAGACAGAGAAATAATTCACTCCTCATCAGTCCAAAACTCCCTGCTGTACCAGACATGTTTTCACAAACAGCTGATCAGTCATGTGAGTTAAATATTCGCTGTGCCACAATTTATTTGACATTTGACACAAGACATTTTCTACTATGAGTGGAAAATTTTTCTTTTTTTTTTAATTTTCCTTTCTCCATCAACATTTTCCAGTGTAAAATTTCAATCTATGCCCAGGAAAAGGATCTAATTCTAAAAAATAAAATAAAATAAAGACTGTTTTCCAAATGTGGCATTCATTTTTTTTTGGCTATTACTTCCCTCAAAGTCAGTAATTACACATAACAAACATAAAGAGCAAGATGAGGAAATATTAGCTACTGATCACCATAGCAGCCAAGTTCTTCCAATACTGATATCTATATTGGCCTCTCTACATGAATTATTTAAGACTCATCATCATCATCATCCTCATTACCATCATAATCATCATCATCATCTACTAGATGAAGATCAGTGAAGGAAGGAAGAAGGAGGGGAGGGCAGAAGCCAGCATTGCAATTGCAGATGGGAAAAATTGGCTCAAGGCTAGCAGTTGATTGAGACAGAGGAGGAGAAAATGAAAAGATGAGAGAGAAGTATAATGTGAGAGTGGGAGAAAGAGATTGATGAGTGGCAAAATGAAAAGGGAAAGATGAAAAGATGAAAATAAAGATGAAGAGGCATGTAAACAAGTGATCTCTTTGAGGCATAAACAGAAGAGGAGCAGCTGAGTGGAAAGAGCAGGAGAGGTAAAGACAAGAACAGAGCGGAGGGATTAGGTGATGAAAATTAGTCAAGTGAGGCCGAAAGTGAGAAGATTTGGAAAAGGATGAAGAAGGAAGTGGAGAGAGCGGGTTCAGAGTTGTATCGCGTATCAAAACATCTTCCTCTGCCGTAATGACTTTCCTCATTCAACCTCCGGTCTGATTACCGGGGCTGTACCCAGTCCGCCTGCCCACTCGGGTCAAGTGATGTTGACCTGAATCCTAAGTACCTTGTAGTACCTCGTGGATACATCTCACCGAGTCCTTCATTAACAAGTACATAAAGAGCTCAGGGGTGACAGAGAGCGACTGTGGCTGCTTGTGTATTTATATACTCCAGCTTAGAGGATCACACTGTAGCTGCATTTTATAGACAAAAAAAAAGAAGTTGCTCGAGGAAAGATGCTACAGTTTGCAGAGTTCCTAAGTAAATCTCAAAGCTGATGAGTGAGCTCTTTCAAGCTTGCGGGGTCAAACATCACTTTGGACATTGATTGTTGGTAGAATTGTGCTTCTTTTCAGCTGTTGAGTCAGCGTTTCTGAGCCACAACAGTCAGCCAGACATTCATGAACTTGATGCACAGAAGTGTCTTTTGCCGTAGCCTTGCAAGTAAAATACAGGTACGTGTAAAGTGAAGAAGTGCTGAGTGTAGATAAAAGAGCATTTGCAGTGTTTGTGGTGTATTTAGTGACTATTGGAAACGCTCATTGTGCAGGGAAAAAAAAAAAAAAAATCTGTAATGGGCGGAGGCAGCGTTAAAACCAACACGGCTCACCTTTTTATTTTGTCATCTAACTGAGATTGCTGCGTAAACACCCCGCTCAGATAATGACATTAGGAGGTGTTAAGCTACATTACACCTTGCTCTTAGCACATTCTTACCTTCGCTCACACAGAACCGACAAAAATTTGAGCTGTGAAAACAAGCTTAGAGGATTGTAAGGCAGAATGAGGAGCTGGTCATTAAGAGCTGTTTATACAAATAAGCAG
Source organism: Ostorhinchus cyanosoma (assembly GCA_029814465.1). Taxonomy (NCBI): domain Eukaryota; kingdom Metazoa; phylum Chordata; class Actinopteri; order Kurtiformes; family Apogonidae; genus Ostorhinchus; species Ostorhinchus cyanosoma. The sequence continues at coordinate 10,902,392 of JAPTYQ010000009.1, forward strand.
AGGAATGTACACTTGCTCTACAAAGCAAAATAATATCACAGAGTAATGAAGGGAATAATTGTAGTAATGATATGGTGTGTTTGTGCCCATGAAGCTATTTACCTGACTGCATAGGAACACCGGCTTATTTTAATGCAAACAGAATTACAGTGTACACATAAAGTGCCGTGCAAATGAGCATAATTTGGAGCCACTTGTTATGCGATGATGTAAATGCACGCAACCGTGCAGCCAGGACTTGCGTAATTGGAATAAGGTGGTATTATTCTCAAATTCATATACCTTTGGCAACCATGAAATTTAGAGAAAGGGTTAAGATTTGTACAATCGCTATTCTTTTTTTAGCGACATAAGCCTTCAGCCCACTGCCTCCTTCCGTGTCTACTCCATTAATTACAGTTTCCATTTTTTTCTCCGCTTCCCACCTCTCATCACTCCATCATAGGAAAGAGGTAAAAATACCCCACCACAAGAAGACCTCGTCACACTGCTGCCTCTTCTTTTCCGTTGCCTCTCTGCAAATGTTCATGACATCTTTTTACAGTTCCGCTCATCCTTACATCTTGCCTCATTTCCTCTTTTCACCACTACATCTGGCCTTCTTGCTTGCTTATCGCCGTCTCTTTTCTTATTTTGCTTCTATCATTCTGTCTATCTACTCCCCAACCCCCAAGAATAGCCATCTTTCTATCTTTTCCTTCGTTTTTTTTTTTTTTTTTTTGCTTTGCTTCCCTGCTTTCCTCATTTCTCACCCCTCCTCCTCCTCCTCTTCCTCCTCTTCCTCCTCTTCCTCCTCCTCCTTTATCCAGTTGTCTCTTTTTCTGGAACACAGTCTCCCTCTTTCTCTTTCTGTCAGTAGAATGAAAGATAAAGATCTTTAATTAATCAATTCACATACTGTTGCTGACAGTGTCTGTCTTGTCTCTGGTTTTGACTCTGGAAGGAAAAAAAAATGACCTTCTCCACCTTTTCTATTATTTATCATCACTCTAAGAATACAAGAATCAAATTTTTCCATATCTTATGTGGTTGGCCATTGTACACCTGGATGAACATTCACATAGGAAGGGTGAAAGGGTAAAAGTTTGCGAATCAAAAATGAACAATTACCATGAGCCTGTTAAAATGTCTCTCTAATACGTGGGGACACAGTACTTAACTCACCTTGACGTGTCGGTCATTGAACATCTTGATTTTCTTATTTTGCCGCCAATGTTAACAGGTCAGAGCTGCCAGACAGGCTACGTGAAAAACAAATCTGATGCTCAGACCAAACCTTTCTGCAGCAGGATGTCCTTTAGAGAATCAGCATTAAGTCCATCCTTTCACATGAAGTCAATAATTGTCAGAAAAAATAGAGAAGATCTGTTGACATCATACCACCAACATTTGACATAACACTTTTCACCAGAGTTTATGCTCTAGACCAGGGGTGTCCAATCCTGGTCCTTGAGGGTGGGTATCCTGCATGTTTTAGATGTTTCCCTCCTCCAGCACACGTCATTCTCAGGCTTCTGCAGAGTTTGATGATAGGCTTATCATTTGAATCAGGGATACGTCTAAAACATGCAGGATACCAGACCTCGAAGACGAGAGTTGGTGACTCCTGCTCCTGAGTATGTCACAGATGTGAAAAAAAAAACAAAAAAAACGTCATAAACATGTTAGAAGCTCCACAAAATAGCAAGTGGAGGCTTCAAGAGCTATATAATGTATATGCAGCCATAGCAGAAACCCAATGTAGAATATAATTATACCATGTCAAAGATATTGCAGTACAGGTCATTTTCTGGTCCACTTAATCACTATCTGTTGCTCTGAGGGTGAAGCAAAATTATGTGATGATTGAACAAATGCTCCTTATATATTAACTTTATCATGAAGAGAAACCTGAAGCGATGTCATGCAGTGGTTAGCACTGTCTCCTCAGAGCAAGGAGGTTTTTGAGCATTTTCTGCTCAATGTTTCTGTGTCTAAGTGGTTTCTTGAGCTATTCTACTTTCCTGCCACAGTTTAAAGACCTGCAGGATTATATAGCAAATCGGTCACTTTACATTGCACTTATATTTTCTATTTCTATTTTCAGCCCTGCAATGAAGTGGTAACCTGTGCTCGGGGTACGCCTCCTTCTGCCCGTTATCTGTGATTATCTCCATCCTCTTTGTGATTTTGGATTATACAGTTAACGAAAATGAATGAATGACTGAATTGAAACTATACTGCTCAAAAAAAAATAAAATAAAGGGAATAGTAAAATAACACATCCTAGATCTGAATGAATGAAATGGCTTTATTAAATACTTTCTTTACATAGTTGAATTTGACAACAGCATGTGAAAGAGACTGTCACTCAGTGTTGTTTCTAAAGTGGACAGAAGTGTGATTGACTTGGAGTTACATTGTGTTGTTTAAGTGTT
>JAPTYQ010000009.1:10913061-10924464 GCA_029814465.1 Ostorhinchus cyanosoma
ACACACACACACACACACACACACACACACACACACACACACACACACACACACACACACACACACACACAAATCCCACCCAGGCAGGAGTCAAACATTCTTTTAGAGATAGTTGGATTCACACAAATGCAGTAATGAGCTCTTCAAGCCTTGCCTACACATAGACCAAAGAGTGGCTCTCCCATGTGTATTCACCCAGCTCACACATGAACACACAGACACAGACACTCACTCCCCACTCTCCCCAATCTCCCACCTTCTCTCTTTTTAACTGTGTCTCTCACCCACACACATAGACACCGGGACTGCTAAGCATACTTGTGTATCTCCAGTGAGATGTAAACGGCACTTTAATTAGCCCAGAAGGCTAGAGCCGGGTGTGTTGTTGCATGTGTATGCGTCATCTTCGTGCCCGGTTGTGTATGTATGTGTGTGTGTTTTGTGTGTATGTGTGTGCACTCAGTTAGCTATCTCTGTCTCTGTGTTTGACCACAGTAGATGGATGGGCTGGCCTTGGTCTCACAGTCCCTTGGCCTTGCTCTCTGTGGGACTTCACAGCACAACAAACCATCAAGTTCTCAGCCAGATGCTGACCTGCATGCCCGCAGAGCTAAACTATAGCTACAGCAAATACAACTAAATCTGTTGTTGGAAATATTTCCACCCTAAGTTCCAATGTGTCACACTGCGAAAAGAGTGTTTGTCAAAAATGCTGTCCACTGAGAGTAAATCTAATATAGCAATAGCAAATTTTAGCAAAAGTGGTGCCTTTAAAAATTATTGACCTAAATCTACTCTGCTATATTCTTGAATTGTGTGTTAGTAGTTCAGACTTTGTTTTTTTTTTTATCTGTGATTCTGTGATTACTTACACTAAACGTCTTCTACTGTGAGCAACAACATCGCTTTTATGTTCTCTCTAATACCTTTTTATCATAATATAGCCTAGTTATATGATGGATGACTCCCTGTAGCTACGAGGAATTACATAGATTTAGCTTTGATGAAATAAGGGCATTTTGCCTCTATTGACAGCAGAAATAGAAACATCTAAACTGTAAAGCTGGCTGCGTCTGAGCACTGCACAGGTGAGCACATAGAGCAGAATATGACAGAGCACAGGTTTAATCAGCTGAAGCTCAGCAAAGTAAGTGGGCTGTCGCTTAACAGATGTTTTGCTGTGATACACAAATGTTTTGCCAACTGAAAGAGTGGGAACGAGCAGAAAACACAGTGGACCCATGAGGTTTTCACATATAAACAACATGAACTGCAATGTGTGGATGCAATCAGAGAAAGGTAGTAGAAAAAAAGGGACCGATTGAAGGCGGTGTGATTATTGTCATATAACGAATGTGTCAAATTTGTGTTTGTGCGATATGTGCTTATGAGCTTTCGTGTTTATTTGTGTATTTGCACCTGATTGCATTCGCCCTTATCTACATATAACCAATGCTGGTGATGGCAAGCAATCAATCGTCCAACTATCCCATTAAGAGCTGGAGCAGCTTAGTGAATGTGTATGTGTGTTTGTGCATGTGTGTGCATGTGGAAGTGTGTGTTTTGTTTGTTAGGGAAGGAGTGATGGGGTCTCCCCTCTGTTAATTTGTGTCAGGCTATTTACATTCACAACGCACAAGAAAAGAAGAGAGGCAGAAAAAAAGGGGAGACAAACACGAGCTCTGACTGAAGGGGACAGGAAACAAATGGAGTGGAAGAAAAACAAGACCCATGGCAGAGAGAAAGAGGGGCAGATTGAATGGAAGGATGAAGGCCAAGTGAGAAAATTGGATGAGAGAGGTGTCAGAGAAAGCCAAGAAGTCAAAGTCAGCATTTAATCCCCACACATCTCACAGGTATGGCACATATCAGCTTCAGTGACCACAAATATACACAAATAATACCAGAAACTATATCCCGTATACCACATGCCAAGGTGAGCAGCGAACTACACCGAGCTTTCAAATGCATTCAGCCACATGGAGTATTATCAACAGTCAAGGACACAGCGTTGTGTGCAGGACAAGAAGGACTCTGTTGAACAATCTAGCATCCCATATAAAACTCCTTTATTACAGTTAATAAAATAAAGATATAATTATTACTTCACTAAAAGCAGTTCCATTCACTTCAAAGTGTCATATTTACTGGCATTTTGACAAATTATAGATTGTAACCAACCAATACTCGGTTCTCTCTCTCTTTTGGTGGTCACAAAAAACGTGAAATGCCCCAAATGTTTAGTTTTTTTTAGTGAAGAAAATATTAATTCAGATCAACACTCAAAATCAGTAAATGATGGTTATAACTTTTACCAATTGGATGGTACCTTTAAAACAAACAAAAGAAAAAGATAAGAATGAGGATAATAATAAAATTGCTCATTCTAAGGAAACATCATTTTTGCTCATATATTCATAAAAACATGATTATTACATTCCATTTCTGCAATTAGATTCACCTGAATTTCCTTAAAACATATACACTGTGCCTAAAATCTATGTAAAAATTGCATGTCGTTGTAGTCTGTGTTTCAGGTTAACTTTTTCATGCATTCTATCAGGTGTAGATGGGTACTGGTATGTGTGTTTTTTGTGCTGCTCTACAATGTTGAACCAAGACAAGGACATCAATTACTTGGGATCAAATTACTTAATTCAAAAGCCATTTAACGGTGATCTCTTCCACCTCAGTAACTAGATAGCACTGTCTGCACCACTTCCACTAGCATTAGCCTCTGCATTTGTTTCTTTATTACTTTTAGCATTAGCTTAGCTATAGGCATAGCACAGCCCTTTTAATTAAGTCTGTTTTGAACACAGAGCTTTTCAGATCACGTTAGCGCGCTAACTGAAGCAGGACCACTCTGTCTTGCCTTGTTGCCTCCCTCATCACACGCCTGTTTCTCTTCTCTGGCTTTACTTCTTTGTCTGCTTGCCTTCTCTGTTCTCATTTTCTCCCGGGGTCACTGGTCAACCATAACGAAAAGAACTTTCTTACCCTGTGTTTGTATGGTGCTCTGTGTGTTGGGTGTATTTCTATCCTTGTGAGATTTTGGCTTGTCATGAGAGCACATGGTGAGGTTATGACTCTTTTTCAGGGGCGGCAGGATCAGGCTGGGGTTGAGTCAAGGGTGAGATGTGCAACAGCAGAGGGTTAATGGTAGGGCTAAGAGTTGTAAAATTAATGTTTTGTGCGTGTATGTACAGAAGACTGTGTGTACACAACAGGACGTAGGAAGTGCCCATTATCTGTCATTTTATTATCACAACTATCCCTCTACTCCTGTCCTGTGGATGTGCATGCCAATAAGATGTGGATAGCCGGGTGTCTCAATTTTGAATGGAGCAAGGGATATGCAGAGGAAGAATGGGGAGAGAGGGATGAGAGGAGGAAGAGTGGATGACATGATAAAGCAGAGACTTGGATAGGAACATTGCAGCGGAGTGTAGGACAGCTGTCCGACAGGATAAAGATGGGTGGTGGAGCCTGTGGTGACAAGGGAAAGAGTGAATACAGAATAGGAGGAAGCAAAACAAGTGCGGGTGCATTTTATGACACCATATTCTACTGCTGATGCATCTGGAGTGGCAGAAAATGATCAGTTATGACTCCATTCTCTCCTCCTATCTATTTAGAAAATGAGGAAAATGCAGAAAATCAGGCTTCCTCCATCACAGACTTGGCAGCTGATGTGACCTTGTCCTCTACAGGTGTACATTGGAGATGTTAATGGTTAACGTAATTGGTACAGAATGCATGGTGTCAAGAGTCCTGTTTGAAGCTGATTACATGTCACTTGTGCCTCAGGCATATTCCTTTCTCAAATTGTAAAACCTCTGGAGCAGCAAGTTCCTCTTCATTTACATTTGCAGTGGAAGGAAGTTCTGTTACATGTTGATCCACTACTTTGCAACATGTGGAGTGGGATATCACTGAGCATCAGTGGAATTTTCCAGCTGAAGGCTACATAAATATTCAATAAACTCACATTTGTGGGACACACACAGATCTATCGAGCCGCCAGTAGGAGAAGGCAAACAAACACTTCTTCTGATTTGTGGTGTGTGTTTCAAATCTGCAATGGGAAGACCATATTTACTAAGTGCAGTTGTATCTCTACAGTTACATTTTTTGTAACTTTATACTTTTAGAATCCAAGGAGAATACATAGTTGTTTTTGTTTTGTTGTGTAATATAATATTTAAAGTGTTTGTTTGAGTCATTATGAGAGTTAAATACCTCCTTAACCTTTCCTAAGGAAACTTTCTTTTTCTCATAACTAATTGAAATAGTTGTGGATGTTTGGTATGTGATGAAACTCAATTCAAAGCTTAGAAGTTCACCTCAACTATGTACATATGTGAGGAAGGCATATTTTAAAATGGGAGACATTTAGTCATGTTTTTTAATCTAAATGGAGATGCACACAGGCAATGCCATTTGCATTTTTATGTTAGAATAATCTGAACAGGTCATTAAAACTTCTTGAACTGAAATGAATGGAGAAAAGAGAAAGACAGAAGACAAATTAAAGGAGAGACAGAATGAGAGGTGAGAGAGACAGAAAACGAGCGATAGACGAGAGACAAAGACAGAGCAGAAACACCTCTAATGAAGATGAACAACACAGAGAATCTGTCACAGAAGAGGAGCGATGGCTGATAGATGGCGACGATAAAGGAGAAGACGAGTGTTTAACTCTCACGGCGGTCATCATCTGGCCAGCCTACAATAGTCTGCCCATTCAGGCTGCAGAGTGACATCACTGCTCCTGACTGTAGGGGACGCTGGGTGTTAGTGTCACCGCGACAACTGGCTCTCCTCCAGCTGTTGCCAGGCGGCAGTCTCCATGGAGATGTATATGATGGGAGAGGGGGTGGAAAGGGAGAGAATGGAAAAAACCCCTAAGGGGTTTATGTGTGTGTGTGTGTGTGTGTGTGCGTGTGTGTGTGTGAGTTTATGCACGTATGTATGCACATGCACGTTAACTATTGAAAGCCTTTTTCAGGGTGAGATAGTAATGTCATTAAATTTAATGTTGATGGTGACTGATTAGAAACGTCTAATGGTGATATATGTCTTATGCCAGAAGGGTCTTGATAAAGCTCACTTAGAGTGACAGGTCTGTCACTCACTGTGGATGTCCATTCTCCTGTGTTTTACACCGACCCAGGTAACGACAAAAAGAGCAGTGTAGGTGCATGTGTATCAGTGGGATGACGCGGCAGTGAATACAAATCTGTTTTTTTCTATCTCTAATGATGTATAGGGAAGAGAATAGAACACAAAAATTCACACGTACACACCACCTGGGTTTTTTTTCCTCTACAGTATGTAGTTTTATTTTATTCCCTTTTTCCCACTGCGCTTCACCTCCTCCATCTCCCACCTTGGCCTCTCTTGTAATCAGATGTGAGTAATATACATTGTCACCCTGAGCAAAATCACTTCTCTTTACTTTCTTATACAGCACATACACACAACATACACACATGCAGACCATTGAATGTTTGCACCTGATTCTGTGCTATAGGCAAAACATTAGGCCTCTGCATCAATAAACATTATGTTCTCAGTTGCAGTGACCAAATACTGCAAAGTACTGTATATGCTGTACTGTAGAAACCTTTTATTGAGTTCTCCACTGCTCAGTATAAATATATAGGCCGAAATAAATAGATACACATACTGTATATACTGAATAGCTAACATGATCAACTATCCACAGGGCCTGTAGTCCTCAAAGGTTTTCACAGAATAGGCTTAAATTTGATATCAAAGCAGTGCGGTATAAGGTTGTGTAGGTCAGCATATGTATTTGTTTATACAAGCGGCAGAATTCACACAGGTTTATGCTGCTGCGGCTGCTATCAAAAAAAGGAAGTGCATTCAGGATTTATCCTAGAATAGTGATTTACAAAGGTGGTAAGTAAGATGTTTTTCAGCATTGACTATTGCTAACAACTAATGAATAAGCTAAAATCCAAAAACTGCAACCCAAGTTTTGGCACAATCACTGCTTGTGTTCTTTAGCAAAGGAAATGACTTTTTCAACACACATATCCAGGTGACTATGACAGACTGAGCTATTTATTTCGACATTGAGCAATTTCCTCTGGCTAAAGAATGTGTTTTTATGCTCTTCTGATGTGCTGCTTTTAATAATTATGTGAAGCCCTCGTCTTTATGTTAGATCCGATCAATCACTGCCATGTGACAGACCCTCATGGCATCTTGTCTTCTGTGGTCAGTGTAGTTACTAGAGGACATCTTAACAATAACCTCAGTCATTAAATTTATTACCTTTCCTATGTGAAATGGTGCCTGTGCTTTTTCCACCCGGAGGGTAATGGTTTTATTTCATAAAAGTATATTAATTTCCTCTAATGTCAAAGAGAGCTGTCATTCATGCCACTGAGGTGGTCCACCTTTGCTAACAGCTACAACAGAGCTGTGGAAGATGGAGGGAGTCAGAAACCAGGGTATTTCTCATTCTTTACTTCTATATTTCAGTAAGCCCTTCTGATGTTATTGAAACAAAGTTGGGGTATGTTTTACACCAGTTTTAAGTTCCACGTGCTTCGAAAACAAGGATAGTCACCTTGATTTGCCTGTGCACCACAGAGAGGAGTTAATAAACAAAAAGATTTATCAGATACAATTAATAAACATTAAAAGGCTCATAACTCATCTTTCTTTAAAATGATTGATTGCAAATTGACTGACGTATTAGCTAAATTAACTAGGTATGATGATTGACACTAGGCTTATGTGGCAAATAAATCAAAACATTTACTGCATTTGACAGCTGCAACTGTACTCTAGCTGCAAATGTGTTCATGAGAAAGAACGTCAATTGGGGGAAAAAAAAAATCCATTGTAAATCAATTCATTTTCCATATGATTTAGGAAAAAAAACATTTACAACAACATATGCTGTAAATGCCTGTACTGAACATATCATTTGCAGTTAGAGAACGACGTGCCTTAGGTGAACAATTTGTACGGGAATTTTTCCAGTCAAGTGTTGAGTGACAAGAGCAGCCAGGTATTTACTGAAACCTGTTTTATTGTCTGGGTTAAAATGGGTTAAGCATTCAAATCACAGCAGAACTGTTGAAGTTACATTGTTGTTTTACACTATCTATGATGGAGGCACAGGCTGTTAATGGACAATATTTGTGCCTGCAGGGATTAGTATTGTTACTGCTCGAACTAAGACTCCCTGGCCAGCCCTGATCTACTGTGTCTAGTTCCTCTGCCAGTTTTTCTGCCAGGCACTTTAATCAGCTCCTCATTGCTGCATGAGTTTCCTATGTAGGCCTGGCCTCCCTCCCCTTGTGCCTGGCAGCCTGTTATTTTTTCCTGCCACATCCACAGCACATCAACCTGTAAGTGTCATTTAGCTATCAACACACACGGCTCCCCAGAGCTTTTTTGTTATTAAAAAATGGGACATGCCCCCCCCCCGCCACCAGGGTGCCGCGTGTTTTTGTGTGTAAGCGTGTGTGTTGAGGCTCATTTTGGCTACAGAGAGACAGTGCTATTACTAAGAGCAACCCTGTGTTCCCCTAGAGGAATCAATGAATCAAGAATTATTTGTGTGCCTCTCCTGAGCATAAGCACATCTTTTAGAGCTCCAAGAAGTAGGTGTGTTTATTCTCGCATGCATTACTGTGTGTGTGCGTGCGTATGCGTGTGTGTTAAGCGTGGGCTGAATGCTGCAAAGAGCTCAAACTGCAAGCAAAATAGAACCTGGGAAATCTTGTTTTTCCTCATTGGTGTGTGTCAGGTCCTGAATTCAGTCTTTTTTATTATTACTAAGTTTTTACAGTGAATTTTCATACCTCCGCTCAGATAAAAAGGGTGATTACCTATGTAGAAACATTCGATTTACCAGCGAGTACAAAAGCCCCTTAGGTGATAAGTTAGCCTTCTTATTGGAGAGACCAACCTGCACCTGAGCTTATCTGTCTCTGTTTGCAACTACAATTTTATATCTGTTTATTATTTTTTTTCTTGAGGCTAGATTGAAAGGAAGTGTTTATATCAGAGAATCATTAAAAATGACAAGTAGAAATGTCTGGGCAACACAGCTGTCTGGCATGACTGGCTTTGTGTTTCACTACCTCTGCAACCGAAGCAAAATGAGCTGTCAGATATAGACCGCATATAGACTTTCTGCTTGTGTGTCTGCGTGTACACATTCCATATTTGATCAAAATTATGCTGTCAAGAGATGTGTGTGTGATTTGCTGTTCATACTTTTGATCGATACTGCGCTGCCAGGGGGTTGTGTGTGCGTGTACACGTATCTATGCGTGCTACTTCAATGTGATTTTTTTTTTTTTTTTTGGTGGCAAAGTCTAACGGGGTTTAGCCTCACCCAAATCTGTGCCATATTAGTATTTATATATTCAAGTTCATTTTTCCACCCGTTTACACGCAAGCACAAACACATAGGTGCACAAGCTGGAGTACACATACACATATACACAGAATGCTTTATTTATTTGTGGGAGTTTTTAAGCTAATTAGTTTGAGTCCAGGGGAAAACAGTAATTGCCTCCCAGGAGTAAAAGAGGATGACAAAGGGAAAGAGAAAGGAGGGAGGCCTTGAGGGAGAGAAAGAAAGGAAAATGAGTAAAACACTGGGAGACTAAGTTTGGAAGTGGGAGGAGCTTTATTAGCAGTTTGCTGAAAAATCAGGTTTGGACACATACTGTCTGAAAATCGGAGTGTGTTAAGTGCGTCCGCGGAGTGTGACGTATCAACACTGATGATGATTGAAACCGTGTGTTTTCCGAGGCATCACCTTTATGCGCGCGAGTTCACTTCAGTCAGCGTTCGCTTAGCTAATGGTGTGTTTGCGAGTGTGGGCGGTGAGCGAGACATTCCTAACTGACACTGACAATATTGTATAATTTGAGTAACTGGGGGAGTGCGAGGGGAGCTATGCAACAAGGACGAGCAGAGATGCAGAGAGCAAAAAAAGCTGTTTAAAAAAAAAAAAAAAAGGAAAAGATTTGAGGTTTAAAGAGATACAGTAAGAAGAGCAAAGAGACAGAAAAGACACAGTGACAAAGTCAGACAAACAAGAAAAAGACACAAGAAAGCCCAATAGCAGAATGATGTAGAGATTAAAAGATAAGAGGGAAAGATTGGGGGAAAAAAAAAAAAAAGAAATTCAATGAGAGAAATGGTGAAGACGTTGAAAAATAGGCCACCTCAGAGGGTTTTTTGGGAACACAGGCAATCAATCATTCTATTAATCACAAACCTTCCCTCATCCTGCCATAAATTTAATCCTGACTCACTGCCTTTTGCCCGCACTTTACTTTTGTCATAAGAAAAAAAGTTTACCTCTCTATTCCTTTGTGTTTCTGTGTGATCCATTCAGTTCAAAGGAAACCATGTCTGTCACTGGAACGTTGGATATATAAATATGCACAAAAGCTAACTCTAAAGTACATCTCGTTATTAAGCAGCTAAGGTAGGTTACCTTGGCAGCTAAGGTGAGTAAGTGCCAGTGTGCAGAATTTCCTCTATAACACTCTTCTCAAATATTGTCCTTTACTGTGCAAAATTTGAATTATAAATATCATTCAGAAATACAAATATCCCTCATGTGTCTGGGTTTTATCAGCATCCCGTGTGACTTTTATGGCAGTTACCAAATGAATTTTTCTCTCTATTTAACCTTTCTTAAGTGATTTATCGCCATTTATTATGATATTATCCTCTGAATTTTTGCCTGTTTTCCAGTGGAAATCATGTATTGCCCTACGTTTAATTGACTGATCGTGTAAAAGCTCAGAGTAAAGTCAAAGGTTATTATATGAAAACAGAAAAAAACTGAAAAAATGGTGACATTTTCAGTAAAATCTATCATTAACTGAACATAAACCTAGTGCTTCCATCCACTGTCATTGATGCCATTGAGCCTCTGAACGTCTAAATGGGTCATTATCTGATGATTATGAAAGATGACAAACTGCATTTTACTCTAATTATTTGCACGGATTGATAGGATTAATGGATGAACTGTTTAGATCAACCGATGCTTTTGGTTAACAGTGGATGTTTGGGTCTTTGTGGGTTAAAGGTGTTAGTATATGTAGTAGTAATATTCTAGATTCTCGACAGCAGGGGGGGGAATCACATACCAGAACACACTCATGACGACCAAAACCACAGACGCATCAGTGCTATGTATCCACAGGCTAGGGCTGCAGCTAACAGTGATTTTAATAATGGATTATTTTAATACGTAATCGATCCATCACATAAACATAAAAGATTCAATTCTCAAAGATTGGTATTTAACCCAAAGCAATATAAGCTGCAGGCGAGTCACTAATAATTACCTCCCTGCAATGGCTTTGGGTTCAGTTAACGAGCACTAACCCACTACCTAGACTTGTTATGGTTAGAGACTAGCAACCCAGTGGGCATCTGATGTACATTCAACATCAATATGACAATTTGATATCAGGTTTGATGTCATATTGATGTGGAATTGACATCAGATGCCCTCTGGGAAGATATAGTCTTCAACCAGCTCTGGTTACAGGCTATCAAACTAGCATTGTACAGTGTTGGTAAAAAGTATTTGAACACCCCATGCATTTGCGGTATATTGCATGAAGTATCACTCTTAAGTCATTGATCTCTGCCAAGAATTATTATTCCATTCTCCAAACCCACACGCTCCCTTCTGCACGTGCTCTGTTCCATCAAGGTCTGGATGTTTCAATGAGATAATACCTTTTGAAATGCATTCAGGCGTTCATGACATGCAGAAACTGTCAAGAATTTAGTTTCGTTATGTTTTTCTCTTAATCAATCAATAATATAAAAAAGTGACGAACTTGGTTTTGTTTGACCGATGGAGCCACATCCTTTGAAAAACAAAAACAAATATAATTTCTGCAAATATTTCATGATATTTGAGATTTTGTGAAATATTAAGGGTGTCTGAAAACTTTTTTTCCACTACTGTATGTAGTTCCAGTCGAACGATAGGTAACTGGAGGTCTGATAAACGGAGATGGATGAAAACATTATGATTATAACGATAGTGTCTAACTATAGCAGGTTAAAGTAATCACAACACTTAGGCTATCTTAAGCTGGGTTTATATTATGTTACCAGTGGCCACAGCACACGAAACATAAGTGCACATGGGATTTTGTCCATTTTTTTCTCCATATTCAAGTTTCATTACATAAACAGTGCCCTACGTTTCGGGGCTGACTAGTATCCGAAGCCTCAGCCATCGCTCCTTTGTGTTTTCCTGTGTTACACTACACAGCGTGCGGATATGCCTCGATACTAACGTGCTCAAGACCCAACGAATCGACTGCTGATATCGTTGCCAACTCTTTTAAGAATCGATTT
>JAPTYQ010000009.1:10968688-10983613 GCA_029814465.1 Ostorhinchus cyanosoma
GTATTTTTTCAGTTTTCTCTGCTTTGGTATTATAACCTATGAATTTAGGCTGAGCTTTCATGAATATCTCAATTAAATATGGGGAATTAAATACAGGAAAATACATGATTTACAGTGGAAAAATATAAAATATAGAAGCTAATATAATAAATGGTGATGAATTGCTTAAGAGAAGTTAAATAGAGAGGGGGGAAAAAAAATCATTTGGGAACTGACACAAAAGTAGAACTGGGTCTTTATGAGTTATTACAGAAAAACTCGACAAAAATGGTACGAGAAATGATTCACGGTGTGTTTATTAATATTTAAATCAAATCGGGGTCTTTTCCTAACCATAATCAAGGACTTTCATTGTCTTTCGGCTTTTTCAGGTAAGGCGTTGATAAGCACTTTGTCAGATTTGTGAAGGATACCAGGGCTTTGTTGGATACAGAAGAAGTCCCAAACCAAAGCTTTGTATGGTCTAAACCTGAATACCTACAGGAGTAAGGATAAGAAATCCAGCCTCTAGTGGCCTGGATTTTATGCTTCCACCACCTTCCTCTTACCCACTGAGGAAAGTCAAAAGAAGTAAGTCAGAGATCCTTCAGTGAGAAATTACATTTGCTTGAAACAAAATCCTGGCACAGAATGTATTAAAAAAAAAACCAGCAAAACATAAATGAATTTGCAACTCGGTACATATGAATTTCAATAGGATAAGGTTATTGAAGCGACTATTCAGGGTCAAAAGAGCGTTTTCTTTATTTTTTTTCTGCATTTCTGATGTTGTTAGAAAGTACAGAACTAATATATGGAATCAAACACAATGATTTCACAGTAGAATTAATTTTATTTACATTAGCCAGAGGTTGAGATTATTCAATGAGTGCAGTTTAGATAGTACTTCCCTGTTAGTGATTAAAGTTTTTCGACAGGATTATGTGGCAGCTCCATAAAATGAACTTAAGAAATTAAATGGCGTAAAAGTGCTTTTAATAATGCATTCAAAATATATGCGATCTGTATTCATGACTATCTATATGCAGTCCCACATTAATGTAAGCACCCTAATACTTTGATGTTCACTTATGCTGAAACACCCTTGAGGAGAAGTTCATTTGATTTATCTTTACCTTTCAGGAACACATGGCCTCCATAACACATTGCCAGCTAATAAACCCTCAAGAATCCCACCTACACAGACACATATACATGCACCCTTTCCTGCCCCCCCCCCTCACACACACACACACACACACATTAATACACACACACTAATACACACACATACACATGCTCCCAGCCCACTCACTCGCACAACCTCGAGGGAGACATAAGAAATAAATTCGACACTTCCGCTTACCCAAGAAGCGCCTTAAGGACAAAGAGAAATTTAATCTTGGATAAGCCCCCTGATAGAATCTCTGCATTAGCCCTCTGCTGCTGGTTCACAGCTATCCCATCAACCCTTACCTCCCACACCTTGGCCCAATTCCCTTACATCTTTCCTCTCACTCTTCTCCTCCCTTCTTCTTCTCACTCTCCTTTACCTTCTCCTGGATTCTCGGTTATTTTCCCGCTCTTATTTTCACTTCGCTGCTGCTCCTTCCACCTCTTTCCTCCGTTGCGTTGACTGGAGTCTCTTCCCAACTCAGGCCTCCATCAGCTCCTTCCATTCTTCCTGCCAGCCTCCATCTTTCCATCTGTTCCCACTTGTGGTACATACTGTATATATATCTATATTTCTGTTCCTCTCCCTTGTCGGAGCACTTTAATACCATTGGTATTAAATGCTGGCACGACCTCCCCAGCATACTTAAACAGGCAGGGATCCTTGTAAGGCTGTTTGAGTGCTTAATATTTTCAGCACGCTGCTGACTTAAGCCCCTTAAGTGCTTTGGCAACACTTATTCCACGGTGGCACCAATGAAGCCCATTAAAAATTTGATCTGGATGAGAGAGAGAGAAGAAGGGTGGGGTGGGGGGAGGAAGGGGGGATAGGGGACACAATTTACCATTACATCCCTTCCTTCCGCACACACTGCGACAAAAACAAACACACCCAACAGGGGGGTGCCCACACAGGGACTTTGAAGACACACACAGACTCCCGCACTTGCCAGTTGTGCAATGATTTGCGATGTTTCTTCTTTTTGCCTGTAATTATTGTCCTTTGTTACTCTATAAAACACTTTGCGACGACCCTATTTTGTTAAAAGCACTTGATAAATAAATTTGACTTTATTTGACTTGATAATAGGGAACAACATGTTTAGAATTTAATGCACAAACCGTTTAGAATGGTGGCAGATTAGAGCTGATAGTTTATGATCAGTTGATTAAGAACAACTAGAGGTGCTATTATAAAAGCAAAACTGTGTTGCCTAACACATTTACAGGACAATGAAAGTCATAGGCTCAGAGTTGTAGTGCAGTTTGCATTGCCAGTTTTATTGCCAATAGCAGTAATGATAGTACATGTGGCAATGAGCTTGAACAAAGGAACTGCACGGCACATGTGTTTATGCAGAATAAACTGATAGAGTGGACTAGCTGTTGGCAGTAATTTGTGCTTTATTAACAAACACAACAGCTGATATATTTTATTATGTTCATATCATTGCAATTCAAAACAGCCATAGTTGTTACATATTATTTCTTCTTTATCCACATCCACTTTGAATTACAAATTCTATACACAAACATACATACAGTTCTTGTCAGCAGACAGTGGTGCACATCCCTACAGCCATAAAAACGTCCATTTAACATAAAGAGCCACTATGATTCCTCTGTGTGTCTCTGCATGGATAAATTAATGGGTAATAGATAGTGAAAGGGCCAAACAGACAAGCAAATGTACACTCTGCTTCAGTCAACGCTGGACAGTCAAGCACATTCAGACACACACACACTGCCACTGTTCGTAGACCTGAAAGACAACCATTGTCGCTATGTTCATCAGCACACACGCATCCCTAACCTTCACAAAATAGCATGCAAAATATTCAGACAGTGATCCCACAGTGGCACACACACACACATTCTAAAGAAGGGGAGGGAGTCCAGGGTTATATAAACAAGTGAAAGTCCGAAAACAGATAGATGGATGTGATCGACACCACTTTGGGATTAAAGCAATTTCCAGAGCTTGACAGGAGAGGAGCTAACTCACAGCTATGGATTGTCTAAACAGCTGAAGGAGAAGTGGGGAGAGAAAGAGGCCAGAACGGATAAACTCAACACAATTTGAGGAGATCAATTTGAACAAGTGAATAGACTTTTGTTTTTGTATGTCGACGGGCAGGCTCCAGACCTGCAAGACCTGTGCTACCGGCGTACCCCAAAACACAGTCATTTTCTCAGCATCAGCCAGTTGACCGGTGAAGTCAGCGTGTAGGGAAGACTGGCGATGATCCTCTTTCGGCTTTGCCAGAAGTGTCAGGGCCATCGCAGTTAGACTTCATTGTGTTTGCAGAGGCACAGAGTGAGAGAGTGCGGGTAGTGTGTAGCAATCTAAGGATGACATCTGCACTTTATTCCATCTGGTAGTGCTCAGTGAGGTGTGTGGTGCTGTTCGTCACGCTTTGTCTCTGCGTTACCAACACACGCATATTAAACACGCTTACCTGCACATACAAACACAACAGGACTGCACACTCCTGAGGACCAGTGACACACACCGTCCTGACAATCAGTGGAACTTGATTTGGACATTAAACACAGCAAGTTTTAGGATCAGTGCGTGCGACTGTGTGCGTGCGAGTCGGTGTGTATATCTGGAGTACACCCAGGTGTCAACTGCACCCAGTGGAGCATGTTGGAAAGGACGCGTTAGGTCGATGCAGCACAATTATATTGTCTGATAGCCTGCGATTATTCTGAGGAGTCTAAAATTACCATGTAAAATCACTGTCCATGTGCACTACAGTGTATACATGATAGTGTATCAGAAGTGTTTCAGCATTCAAGCAAATAATTATAGATTCCCCGTGAGACTGATATGCTAGACCCTGGGGTAAAATAGCAGACCAAAAAGGGTTATATCTGAATCTAAAGTGTCTGACTGCAGTTTGCACGACCCCTTGCAAGTTGGTTATTCTACACAGGGCAGCCACTTGCACTCTCTGTCTTTATAGAGCAGCACTCAAGCTCAATAGATTTTGTTTAACCTTAGCTATCTCTAGATGAATTGGAGTAAGATAGTGTCTTCGGTTCTCCAGAGGCCTGGCTTGCTCAGTTATAGCTCAAAGGAACATTGACTACTGCCGATGTGTCAGGTGAGAAGTGCTTTTGACTCATTGAAATACTACCTGTGTGGTACTATAACAGCCTAGATTCCTCTGTCCTTGAATGCCAGTCAGTGTAGGTAGTACTACTTAACTTACTGCTCTGTCAACTTCAGTAAAGTTAAAAGTAAACACTTTGGAAGACAGTTTCTCTGTCTGTATCTGACAGAAAAATAGTATTATTGATGTTTTCTGTTCCTCTGAACAGTGTGGTTTGACCTACGGGAGACAAGCAGTGTATTTGTTGTTGTGGTTAATTGTGTGGCTGATTGTTAGGGAGTAGTGAGCTCAAAATACACTCAGCTCAGACTTTTGGCACTGCAGTGCACATACAGTTAGTGATGAGCTAATTAAATTGTCCCTCATTTGGTTAATTGCATAGCTGCGATTTACTGATTGTCCTTGCTGGTAAAGAACAAAGTAATGCAGGTCAGCTTTGGTCACTTTTGGTATTGGTTTTTCTGATTTATTGATTAGTGTCTCAGAAGGCTCAGGGCACTGTGGTAGAAAATAGCTTGCCCAGCAGTGTTTCGTTTGCATGTTTGGTTTTGCTTTGAGTGAGTTTCCGTATTTCTTTGTAGCAGCAGCGCTTGTGCACTGCCTGGATTGAAGACAATACATATGCAAGGTGTTAAATTCAACTGTAGACGATTTTTTGTTGCTCAAAGCTCATCGCTGGGCGTATTGTGACATAGTGTTTAAATCACTTGCTGTGTTAGTGCTCTGAGTTCTCGCCAAACGTCTGTGTATTGCATGCAAGTACTGGCTTCTATTCAGCCCTATCTGACTTTGCAGCTAAAACAGTTCCTCACATGCGTTGTGTTGCAGAGTAGCAAATAAGAGTCCTTTGTCTAAGTGTTGTCCTCAAACAACAACTTCTGTCTAATTGAAGTGAAGCTGGGCCGTTTGTGCATGTGTCTGCGGCACTGCAGTTGAAAACAACTGTGTGTGTGCGTCTGTGTGTGTGTGTATGGACTAGATTTTCAGTTGCAGTGCAGGCAGGGTCACAGAGGAGCCATTGATCAAACGTGCACATCCACACACGTCCACACATCTTCACACTTATACACACACACACAGATCTTCAATACATAATGAGGCCTGTCCGGAGCAGTGTCCTCTGCCACCTCCTCCCTGAACCGTTTTCTCTGGTCCTGCGCAGCCTGGTCCTGGTCCTGCTCTGCATTACTCGTAAGTCATGTGCACATGTACGTTCTCATGTGCAACACTTTCACGAGCATTCACATACATGCAGGTTAAATGAGACGTGCAGTATTGATTCTAAAGGGAAACTCAGGTGTCGTTATATTCAAGTCAAGGAAACAAGCTAATACTGTTCACATGTGTACAAGCACTTTGTCTCATACAGTAATCAAGCTTAAATCCAATTGTCCTCTCCTTTTCTTTTTTAACTCCCCTGTGATATATCTCTTAGTGCTGTGTTATGATGCTTCTGTTATATAAAACGAGAACACAATAAGTTACTAATTGGTGTAAATTGATACAGAATGAGATGCAGCCCTGTGCCTAGTATGCATTTGACCAGGGGAGGAATAGCTTGTCATTGAATCATGAAATGAGAGCGTCAGATGAATTGTTCAAAATGCTGGTAATTAAGTTAGAATTGGTAATTAAGATTAGGAAAAGAGAGAATATGAAGACAGGAGCATATGCCCAGGGGTGAAAGAACTGCGAAATGAGAGACCAGACGGAGAAAGATGGGGGACAGATGAACCAAAAGACTTAAAGGGAAATAGCCGTGAATGAAAACAGAGCAAAAAAGGGAGATAGAAGAGTAGCTAAAGCCCTTCTCTGATTTGCGCTGAAGAACCTAATAAAAGAAAGTTGGATCCCAGAGTGGGAGAGATATAGTGAGTCAAAAGGAGAGGTTGTAGAAAAGAAAGAGACCGTAAAGGGGGACAAGTGCAGCGCAAGAGGCCAATATATACCCACACAGAGACAGAGTAAGACAACAGAGGAAGGACTTGGCCAATAGAAGCAGAAATAGCAAGACAGAGATGGAGAACAACGGCGTTTCTGTCTCTGCGCAAGAATGGCAGAGATAGAAGGGAAGGGTACAAAGAAATAACACAACGGCTCAGACGGAGCTGCATGAGGCTGAGATTTGAAACCAAAAGTCCTGATATTTATTGAACTCAAGGCAGAGGCAACAAGAAAAAGCAGAAAGCCAAGGTTTCATGAGGTAGAGTGAGATCAGTGACAGAACTGCGAGATGCTATTAATACATCCTGTCATTGTTATTATGCATTTAATACAGGAGGATGTTCTTTCCCTGCTGCTCATTGGTAAACAACTGTTGTGCTGCTACACCCAGTACCATCCTCTCTGTGCCAGTGATTTTCTTTTTCTTTTTCTTTTTCTCTCTCTCTCTCTCTCTTTTTTTTTTTTTTTTTTAGGATTTTAGATCAACAAAAGGACATTTTGTTTTGGGGGATGTTGTGGGGGATACTGGGTAGGGGTGACAATAGAGGGCTGAGGGGTAGAGAAAGAATGAGTTTATATCTTGGCAGTCCGTATGCTTATGTAATTCATGCCAGCGGGGCAGTTTTATGAAGGGCCTTGAATGTGCGCACACAAATTCATATTCACGTATATATTCCCTGTGCTACATACACAATTGGCAGCATTACACATATAAAGTGCACCACGGAAACGCACCAAAGGGAGAGCAGCCATGTGCTGGATTGTGGAGGGGTGTTAAGACCAGTGCTTTTGGCTGTGGTGAATCTCCAGTGTGGTAGCTTGTCGCGTAATAGCCCTGTAAATTTCCTTTAAGCCGCTGTTGGGGGGTGTGTGGCGTGACCATTGTTGCAGGGTTTGTTGGGGCTGTGACAGAGCCAGGCCATAAAACGTTGCACAGTAGATAGTGCTAACCAGCTTTAGCCGTCATAAAATAAGACAGAAAGGGGTGGGGGCAGCAGAAAAAGAGACAAGGAGATGGTAGTTTGCGAGGGTAAGATGGGTTGAATAAGAGAGCAGAAAGAGTAATGGGATGGGTGGACAAGAGCAAAGGGAAGCGTTCAGGGAGATGCAGCCAAAGAGGGGATGGAGCAAGAGAGGGATGGTGTGATTGAAGCATGTTGAAGGGCTGAAGAGACATAAAGATACGAAGGTCAAAACGAAAGATGCGGGAGAGGAGGAGGTGCGTGAAAAGAAGCGCCGAGGTGATGAGGAGAGGGATGGAGAGAAGACAACAGATTTGGATGCAGAGGAAAGAGGCAGCGTGACTGGGGAGCAAAGTCAGACTGTTAAAAACGCACCATGAAATAAATAAATAAATAAAAAACTAAACGTAAATGTTTCTAATGAGAGGTGAAAAGAAACCATTTTATGCTGATTTTGCTGATTAGCAGTGCAGCGCTCATGGTACAGCGGGTGATGACGGAGAGAGAGAAGAAAAAAAAAAAGCTGAAGATTCTGCCAAATAGAGGATAGAGGGAGCGATTAAGAAAGATAGACAGAGAGAGAAGGAAAGCGAGGGATGAGAGGAAGAGAGAGAGAGTGAGAGAGGGCTGAGCTTTTACGACAGGCAATTAAAAGAAGCAAAAGTAGGGAAGAAGATGAAAGAGGGAGGAAAAACTCACATTCAGTCTCCCGCTCTACTCATTTGTTTTGTCCTCTTGTCCCATTCACTCGTTTCACTTTTTTTTCCTCCCCCTTGTCTTTTTTTTCCCCCCCCTTCTTCCATTCTCCTGGGCACACTATAAAAACAGCATGATTATGCCGCAGACTTGAGCTGCAGAACAAATCATGTTTAGCAAAAGGAGAGTGTGGAGATAGAACCAGCAGAGAGGCAGGAAAGATTCCCACTGAGTCACAAAAAAAAGTGAACGAATGTAAGAGAGAGAGAGAGAGAGAGAGAGAGAGAGAGATTGCGAAGGGAAATAAAACCCCATTGTAGCTTAGAAGGAAACTATAGTGAGGTAGACGGGTGGGGGCCAGTACATGAAGAAAGGGTGGAAGCAATGAAGAAACTGTATGTTACACTAGAAGAAAAAAAAAAAAAAAAAAGACTTTGCAGGAATTCTCTTGGGGCCCGGTAGAAGGTGGAGAGGAGCTCTTTAGGACAGCACTGATGAGGAAGATACATGGTGAGCGATGCAATAAAAGATAAGGGAGAAGAGAAGTAGAAGGGAGCAGGGAGTGATGAAGGGAGAAGGAATGGAGGATTAGATCAGGCAGGAGGTGGGGAAGACAGAGATGGAGAGAGTGTGGGTTTAAATAAAAACAGAGATAGTAAGAATAAGATTAGACATGGGGGAAAGTTGTGGACTAAGTGGAAACAGGCGGTAGGATACGCTTAAAATATGAGCCCGAAAAAAGGCTGAGCAAAAGCAGAAGGGGAAAAATAGAGGACGAGAACGAAGGTAATGAGAAAGACGACAGCGAGATTTGTAAAGGATTATGTATTATTTATAGAGGGAGCATTTTTTTTTTTTTTTTTTCCTTCTTCGCACTGGATTTGATTGGCAGAGTTTGGGCTCCCTATGAGAGATGGGGTGATAATTTTAGACTGGGAAAGGAGGAAACGGAGGAGAGTGGTAGGTCTGCAGAGGAGGGGGAACCTCAAAGTCAGCTTTTTCATGGGAGTCAGTGCATCACAAAACTCTGTGATTAACCTGGAGCAAAGTGCATATCCACGGATACACACATAAACATTGTAAAAGTCATTTGCATGCATACTGGAAACTGGCTTACCCTTCAGACTCGGGTGATAATAGAGAAAATATTATACATTGAGTAGGGACGAGATGGAGAAGTTGCCAGACAACCCAATAAGAGAGAATACTATATGCTGGTGTTATTGTTTTAATTAAAGTAGTACTAACATTAAGGGTTGCGCATTATAGTCTCCTGCATTGATTTTCTTGTAAATCCGTGGCCTGCATGCAAAGAAAACACAAGCTCTTGGCCTGCTTCCAATTGAAAGATAATGAGAGATAATGAATAGGGAGACAGTGACTGCACTGCTTCAAGGATACACAGGGGCTTGTTTGGGGGCAAATGGAGACAGTTCATCTCTTATGTTCTTGTCTTTTTTATTCTTCTCCCTCTTCTTAAGACATAGACAGTGAAATAGGGAGAGTGAAACTGAGGGTGGTGGGGAGAAGAGATGGGGTGGGTGCAGCAAGGCGGTAATTCAGGAGGCTAACCCTGCACCAGTGAGGCGGTTTCTAGAATTTACCGTGACCAAGGGTGAGTCAGTAGTCCACCTGGCTGCCTCCCAAATCCCCCCTCTTTTAACTCTTCACGCCTCCCTTCATCTCCTCCCTCCGTCCCTCCGTCCCACAGCTTCCATGGGCTTATAACTCAACCCCATTGCGAGACCATTAGGACCGGCCCCAGAACAGGCTTGTCTTATGAATTTGCACAGCTATTATTTATTTATTTGTTTATGTATTCTGAAATGATGGCCCTCCTCGGATCTCTATTGCTGTAGTAAATAAAGGCTCCTTTTTTCCCCCCCGGCTCCGTGACAGTGGGGGTAAAGCCTTTTCAATTGATGGGAACTACCAATTGACTGCTATGAAATACTGCCCCCGTTTGGTTGGCCAGAGAAGTGATTGTTTTTGTTTGCCTTCTTGTTTTATTTATCTGTTGATCATAGCCGTCGGTGCACTACCACCGTATTGATTGCTTTCAGCATTCTCTCTTAATATGATTCAGCGCTTATGGAGTATTTTATTACGGGCACAGATTTTAATGGGGGCCAGATTAATACCTCTGTCACAGAGGTTCATTCCCTCCTGCTCCTTCCATTTCCTCTATTTGCTGCACTATGCTGGGGATCATAGGCATAGGCTCTTGGCCTTGATATGAATGACAGGCTATAAAACCAACAGTCAAACTAAAGTGCTTTACCCAGCTGGGTTATGAGCAAGAGTGGAAGAATATGCGTCATGTCTTGTATATTTCTTCCAACCCCTGCCAGCTGCATTATTATACCCAAAGTATCACTTCCTAACTCCCCGCTATCATTTCCTGGTTAGATCCCTCACCCCCCCACCATGCCTCCATCCCTCCGTTCTCTTTGCCCAGACTGATCATCCAGCAGCAGCCAGCAGGTGTTTATGGGTGGCATCTCTCAGCAAGCAATATCGGATGCAAGCCATTGCTCTCAAAACAGCAGTTAACAATTTTTTGTTTTTCTTTATTTTGTTTTACTGCCTGCACTGCACCGCTGCAGCTAATTTCTTTTGAAGGGGTGACAGCTGTCAGGAGAAGTAGGCGAACAAATGGACAGCTAATTAGTTTCTCTGGCTTCTTCCCAGAAACTTTTGACCGCTGTCTTTGTCTGAAGTCACTCTCCCACTATAAGCCCTCTCTCCCTGACGGGTCACTAATAACAGAGAGAAACTGCACCGACTTTGTCATGATGCTCAGCAGCACTATTACAATTAACACGGTTTAAAACAATGGCGGCCGAGCCCAGTTGCCACGGTGATGAGTAATAACAGCCATTAGAAAAATAATTGGGATGGTGGTGGCAGGCCCTGATGGTCCCCGATATGAATCACAATATTGATGCAGAGAATGGGAGCAATAATGACTACAATTAGTGGTAATTGTCAAGATTTTTTTCGATGTTCCAGAGAGTATTAGAGCCCCCTTTGTCTCTATCCCCTCTTGGTTTCTCTCTGTCTTGAGTTCAATATCCAGTGTGTCTCTCTGTTTCCCCTGATGTGATGAATATGTAGGGTTTGAGGATTTCATTAAAAGAGATTAAAATCAAGAGGAGAATTAAATTTGGATGAAGTTGGAAGGATCAGAAGATGTCAAAGCAGCTTAATTGTAATATGTCAACCTCAGCGTATAGATATCTGACACACAGGACCACCTGTGCATGCACACGCACACGCATTGGAACTCAGGCCATGCTCAGCTGCAGATACAGACATTATTTGGCTCAAAGCAGTCAAGTCAGCAGCTCCATGTCAGCAGCCATCTGTTTGTCTTACAACATTTCCTGCTTTCTGAAGGTGTTTTACAGAGTTCAGAGACACTGCTAGACCCAGAAGTGAAATACACCTTATATAGTTCATCTGTCTTTATCGGCACTTCTTATCGCCTGCTTCATCATTATGCATCAATATTGATGTTGTTCTTTTTCTAAGTCCTCCACAGCCACCACTTTGCCAGGAAGAGATGGAATGCAAATTGGGATGCAAATTGGTAAATACTAGTTTGGGGAGCCCGGCAAGATGGTACACTCTTCAAGGCAATCACATTCCTCTCCTGACTTGAGCCATATGACTAATTGCTTTGCAAATCATTGGAATTCTAGCAGCCGAGCTCAGTGTCCATTGTACTCAGCGGGAGGTGTGACTCAGCCTGTGCAGTGTCAACAGCCCGACCCACAAACATGGAAGATGCTCCAATCAGAACATAATCAACCTCCTCATTACTGACTCTTGGGCTGTCAACAACATCAAAGATACTTCCCGCTGTTTCTCAGCCCTGTTGTCTAAAAATATTGGGTTCCGGGGCCAGACAAGTTTGTTTGAAAGATTATTTAAGAAAGTTTCACAGAGTGCACCCACCACGTCATACGCGTACATATTCCTCTGTGTGATGTGTCAAACGAATGTGTATATTTGTTGGAGTGCAGATACACACATAAATGGTCGTACAAGTGTCTGTGCGTAAGAACCACACAACCCCAACACTTTGAGACATCTGCAATATGAACTCTTCAGGGGTTTACTTTGAAACATATTTCACGACAAATTATAGAATATATTCCCTTAAATGTGATTAGAAAAGTGAATAACACATTTTAAATACTTTGCCTTACTTCAAGTTTGTCTTACTTTCTACTACTACATCCAACAACGTGACTGAATGTGACCTTCATAGCCCATACAGACTGAACCAGGAGTCACTCTGAATGTATCTCGTAAAAATATAAACTGTAGATGATGTAAAATATAAGAAATATAGAATGTAGCGTGATGTGAGATGATAGAAAGGATGACAAACCAATTTTTCTTTGACCTTTTATTTTCTGCAGCATCAAGTTAGAGTTAAAAACCTGCAAGCTGAGCGAAGCTGAAAATAAAATGATGTGAATAACAGTTCCATGGTGGAATATTTTGTTTTCATTTTTTAGTACATTTTGCCTTTCAGCTAATCCTCTTAAAATAAAAATTCTACCATAACAGGCAGGTTTATACCCTCTCTGTTTTCTCTCAACACAAAGTGGGTGAAAAAGGCAACAGCCTACTGTAATGCAGATTCGTTGTTCTGCTTCGGCTTAACTCGGTTCCTGTCAAATTATTGAAGCCTTTCATATTTCAGCACAAATAGTGTAAAATGAAAATGTAATCTCCTTGAGTAATCTATTGATCTAAAGTATGTAACTATTATGGTTACCATCTATTTTAATCATGTTTTGTGTTCTAAATACATGTATCGCCCTACTCCCCAACACTAGCAATAGCATTACATTTGCATAATGGAGTAATCAATCGGCTTAGCTAACATCAGGATGAGAAATGGCGCTGAGGATATATGAAGTATATTTATGACCTCCACTATCGCTCACTGGAATGCACTAAAGCCAATGTTTTAGTAGAGCAACAGCAAATGATAAAAACATAGTTTCAACTGAATGAATTCATTGCACACAAACTTCAGGAACGGGTACCTTTTTGTTTTGTTCAGTGTGAGCCTGGGTGTGTGGTGGTGTTTTATTCATGTGTGCGCTTTCATATGAGTGTGTATGCGCGTATAAGTGTGTGTATTGAGGCCCGACAGTCACTTAGAGCTTTAATAAGACATTATGCATTCAAAAGTGTGTGTTGATTCATTCTGTCAGACTAGCCAGAGGCGATAGGGCTGTTTGTATTTGTGCGTTTGTGCACGCAAAAAAGATGAATGGCTGTAATTATAATCATCCCTATTATAATCATAGGAACACATTGTTCATAAGGGCCCTCTTTTACTTGTTGAGTCCTTCAGTGTCTTTTTTTTTTTTTTTAGGCCTTTCCATCTCTTTATCACTGTCGTCTCCTTTTTCTTTCTCCTTTCTTTTTCTCCCTGGTGTCTGTATGATAAATAGTGAGTAAATGAAGGATGCAGTAAATGCCTTATTCTGAAAGGTTCTGTCTCGAGTGTGGTGAAATTGAACATCTCTTTTTGTCGGTGCCTGTTCCCCCACTTTTTCCCTTCCTTCTTATTTTCCAATTTTTCTTCCTCTTCATCTCCCAACCTCCTCCTGACTCTTTTTTATGTCCGTGTTTGTCTTCCTCAGCCCGTTGTCAGGCGGTGCAGGCAGAGAATGTGACAGTCTTGGAGGGAGGCACAGCCCAGATCTCCTGCCGCCTGCAGAACTACGATGGATCGATAGTGGTCATCCAGAATCCCCGCCGGCAGACTCTGTTCTTCAACGGAACACGAGGTGTGTGTTGAAGTGCATCTGTGTGTGGAGAAACGCTTTTCTGTGTTTATGCTTTTGCCCTCAGTGACATTTAAAACTGGCCATCTAGTGACTCACCAACTCGCACTTTACATTTTTCTTACTGCAAATGTCCTCACTTTGCATTTGAAGCGATTCCACATTAAAAAGTCAGATAACTGCAGAGGTAATTTAGGAGATGGTTTTACTCTTTGCCCTAACAGTGCTACTGCTTTAGCAGTTTTGAAAGCATAGTTCGAAGCTCTCTGCATAATCCACTGTTAACCCCAGTGATGAGATCAGAGCTTATTGCAGCTCCTCATTAGAGCATGGCCTTGGCAATCACATGTTTTTTAGTCTAAGCTTTATGGCAAATTATCATTGTAACCAATATTATAATGAAGGCAGATTTCTGTGAGGGCCTCAGGGTAAGCAAACATTACATGTTTTTTCCTTAATTAATAAGGGCAAAAGTTGCCACCTTAGCCAAATTTTCTTGGTTAGTATGCTGCTAGGAAACCTCTGAGCAAAAAAACAATGATCAAGGATATTAAATACTGTTTTTACACTTGACATAATTGGAGCTATT
Organism: Ostorhinchus cyanosoma; assembly: GCA_029814465.1. NCBI lineage: Eukaryota > Metazoa > Chordata > Actinopteri > Kurtiformes > Apogonidae > Ostorhinchus > Ostorhinchus cyanosoma. The sequence goes on from JAPTYQ010000009.1 coordinate 10,982,967, forward strand.
GCATTATATTTGGTGGTTTAGTTATAGTTGTCCATGCCCTACCTAATATACTATGCAGGATAAAAGTCTACAGACCAGCTTAAGACAAAGGCTAAAGGTGTAATACTATTTGCATTTTATTTGCTATACTCATAATTCAGCATCGTACAACCTTGTCAGTCACTCACAAAATATTCAGCTGGGTTATACAATCATTTATAGCATAAAACACAGAACCTCTGAACAATAGAAACAACAAAGTATTCTTTCTTTCATTTTAGAAATCGCTTAATCCTCAAAACGGTGCCGCAACTTATCCCAGCAGCAAATGAGCGAATGTTCATCGTGGACGTGTCTGTAGTTCATCACAGAGCACAAACAAGCATTCACACATATGGGCGATTTACACTGAACAGTTAACCTATTAAATGCATGTCTTTGGATGGTTGAAGGAAGCCAGAGTACCCAGAGACAGTCCATGACAGTGGTGGCAAATTATGTCCATCTTGACCATTACAGTAGTGAAAGTTAACGTTATCCTTCGGTGTCATCAAGTTTCTTGAAAAATCGATACAGTAGTGTATGTGTATTCTTTCTGATAGATAGATAGATAGATAGATAGATAGATAGATAGATAGATAGATAGATAGATAGATAGATAGATAGAT
>JAPTYQ010000009.1:11012779-11031122 GCA_029814465.1 Ostorhinchus cyanosoma
TGTGTGTGTGTGTGTGTGTGTGTGTGTGTGTGTGTGTGTGTGTGTGTGTGTGTGTGTGTGTGTGTGTGTGTGAGTAGATGTGTTTGTGCGTGTGCTTCTGTATGCCTACATAAGTGTGTGTCGTTTTTCGTGCAGGGACAGTTATGCACTTGTGTGTACGCACGTGTGCACCTCTCGCATGTGCATTAGCTTCTGTGTTTTTCAGAACAAGCTGCGTCTCCGTCACTTTGTTTGTGTGTCTAAGTGTGTGCAAGTGTGTGTTCCCAGACTCTCTGAACACATGGACTACCTCGCACGTTGCGGTTTTAGAAAGCTTGTTTGATGAAGTGGCATGTTATTCACTCTAAAAGTGCTGATACGCACACGCAGACACACACACACACACACACACACACACACACACACGCACTGACACCCACTCCTCTATCTCCCTTTTAGTTCTTGTCAGCCATTATTTTTGTCTTTAACAGCAATATGAACTTGTCTCTTTTTTTTTTCCTCCCCTACCTACCATTGTGTCTTAACCATTGATTTGGAGAATGTGTCAAGATCCAAGTCATTGTTCAGTATTGAATGAGACAGTCCCTACATGGCACGGTTCCATTGGGAATGCATCTGTCACAGACAATGTCTCTGTCTCTCCTGCCATTGTACCATAGAAAATGTGTCAGTGATAGAGAATGTGTTCCCGTATATTTCAGTCGCCTCATAGATGATTGTCGGTCTGCCAGGTATAATTCTCTTCAGCCCCTGCTTTAAAGCTTGTCCTCCCATTGTAAATGTGTCTTTTAACCCCCTCGACTGGTATAGAATTATGGAGGGAAACATTTTTCTTTGTCCTTATCGGTTTGTCAGAGGTCGAGATCAATTCCATTTCGAACACCGAGTCAATTTGGGAAAATAATTAGTAACATTTGTCTCAGATGGCATTGGTCTCATTACTAATCAGAGTGTTTAAAATAAGCCGTCCCTACAGATCTTGTCTTTGCCTCCTTCTTAGAAATCATTGGATGAGATGAGATGAGATGAGCTGGCGGTGAGACTGCCATTCAATGTTTCCAGAGTAGGAAGCAGAGCAGCCAAGACACTCCATTAATATTCCGTAATAATGAAATGTGTCTGGTTTTATATCCACTGCTAATTTTACTATAAAACCGTGTAGCATCTGTGTTGAAGTGTCACTGCATGTTGTAGATAATAGCATGTGTGTGTGTGTTATCCCATTCCCTGTTTGTCTGTAGATAATGTGTCTGTCACTTCCGCGGCCCCTCCCACTCCTACTACCACCACCAAACCCATCACCTCCCTACCTCCTGCCATCCCAACCCTCCTAACACCCAGCCTCGCCCCGGACTCGGAAGGTAACACATACACACCTTTTTTTATTCAGCCGCTCCATCTCTTTCCTTGTCCTTCCCTGCTCTCCTTTGGTGTCTTCTACTCACATCTGATGCCTCTCAGGTGGCCCCTCCACACACACACACACACACACACACACACACACACACACGCACACACACACACCTTTTTTTCTGCTGTAACCTTCCTTCACCCTGCATCTACATAAGCATACGTGTCCGCTGCTACTTGGGTATGCGCTGTGCACAACCTTCCACTCCCTCTCTTTCTTATCGCTGGCTGGTTGATGCTCCCCACACACATTGCCCAGTCAGCATTTGTGTACATGTGTGCGTGCATGTGTATACAAGCGTGCACGTGTGTGTGTGTGTGTGTGGTCTGGGTGGGGTGTATTACTGTTAATGAATCTGTGTTAAGAGTTTTCAGAAGTGGCAGCGCGTGCAGTCTGTGAGGATGAGGACGATGCTACACAAATGCGTTCACACACACACACACACACAAAGCTGTACAGGGAGAAAGAAAGATCAGGGATCCAGGTGGTTGTCTAATCGCATTCTCCCAGAAGAATGTTACACAGCAGGAGAAAGAAAAGACTTGGCACCAGTCAGCTCCCCTGAGCATGTTATTGTGTCCATGTGTAGAACTACATGCTTTTCGCTCTTACCAGCTTTTTATCTGCAGATTCTATTTATCTCCTACATCAACTTACACAAACACACGCTCACTGATATCCCTACATTCTTCTCTCCTTCCGCACATTCATCTCCTCTCGCCTCCCTTACTTTAGAGGACAGATGAAATGAAAGAAGCTAGAGGATCCTTTTTTTTGCTCTTCTGCTTCCACTGCGGTCGTCTCTGGCAGCGAGCGTTTGTTCGTCTGCTGGGCATTTGTGCTGATGTCAGAAAGAGTTATAGGAGAAGCTGTGGCTCGGCGGTTTAGTGAACGTTTAGTCGGTGCCGATGTATTATCTGAGGGGTACTTTAATTCTGTCAGTCATTTCCTGTGATGCTTGGGGCTGTAGTGGAGTAAAAACAGGGTAAGGTTAAGCAGAGGTGGCTCAAATGCACACAGTCTTAAATGTAAGTACAGGTGTTTGTGTAAAAGGAAAAAAATGGTAAAAGTAGAAGTACTGATTCAGCTTCTTTAAAAATGAAAGATGGAAAGTGCTCATTGTAAAAAAAAAAAAAAAGTAGATGGAAGCGTTGAAGGACATTTCCATCTGCTTTTTCTATTGAACCACTCTAACTTCAAATTAAAAAAAAAAAAAAAAAAAAAAAAAAAAACAGCCTGAAAAATGTGAAGATGCATTTTGCTACTATATAGAAATCAGTTTTCAGTGTCAGCAAAAGAATTTACAACTTTAGAGCACATTTTCTCCATTTTCTGGTCAAGTTTCCCTTTCTTCTCTGTTTTGTGTTGCTGTTTTGGACGTCGCTCACGTACATCGTCTTCATCTTCAGTGATATGCACTGACATTTACACCCATGGATCATCTCTTCCATGTTTTATTGGTCCACTCATTGTCTTGAGGCAGGGAAAGCACAGGGTAATGCAAAATAAAAATTATTATTATTATTATTATTATTATTATAACCATTATTTAACCAGGAAAAAAAAATACTCAGTGGAGTTAGAAATCTCTAGCTAAGACAGCAGCAGCAGCAAAAGTTACACAAAATGGAAATCACAGCCATACATCTACACAAATATACATAAACACAACGAAAGTCAGGACTAAAAACAAACATTAAACCTGATAAGAACATACATATAAAATGTCACCATTGTTTTCAAAGGTACTAAAAGTATAACAACAATGCCAAACCCAATTCAATCAATTAGGAAAAACATCTACGCCCGCATTTGTCCTTTTCCCATTCATTTAAAACGACTTTGAATGTATTAAAAGAGACCAGTTCCTTCAGTTTAACGTCCTTCTGTAGGTTTTTCCAGGCATTTAAAAGCTTTCTTTCCTAGTTCTGTTCTGACTTTTGGAAAGCATAATGATAACAGATCCACAACTCTCCTCAGATGCATTGAAACTAAAATAACAAGCCAGTTACGACAGTGTTAGGATTATATGTTAAAATGCAGGTATAAAAAAAAAAAATCCCACTAAAATAAATGCTCTAAGTACAGATACTTGAAAAGTCCTTTAGTGCAGCCTCAAAGGACAGTGCTGCCTCTGGTAATAGAGCTTCTGCGTTTTCATCCACTGCAAAAATGACTCGACTGTTTGATCACATCATAACTGAGTTCCTCATCTCCTGCATTTTCACAGCGTGTTTTATTGTACACACACTGCAGTAATTCGACATACATATATGCAAGCGAGGCGCATTAAGAGCATATATGAGGCACAGAAATGACATGACTGTTCTCAAGCTGACACTAACAAATGCACAATGAAGAAGCAGTTTCCAGTCCCTGCTTCTTTTCTACTGTGTTCTTTCCATCGCCTCTCTGTTGTTTTTTCTTCCTCTTTATCTCCACGTGTTAGTACTCTATTAAAGATTCATATTTTAATTCTGCTCTATCAAGGTCCAAAGAGCTGCTTCAGTAATGCTGCGTCCTTGCCAACTGTTGGCCTAACAGTTCGTATACGACACCTTTGTAGCTTCCAAAGAAAAAAGTTATTTTGTCATTGTCACCGATTCAAATGCTTTCGTATTTTTCACCAACTCAAAGAGCTGTCTTTTAACACAGATATTACCTTATTTCAGACACTTTCCAACCATGGCTTTCTATTTCTTTTCAATCACCCACCACTGTCAGCCATAAGCCGCTCCTGTAGTTATTCTCTATTTATTGGTATATTTGCACAAAGAAAAATACCTCCCCACATGAGCACAATATTTTTCTCCCTTTTTTTTTTTTTTAACTGATTTCTTCATTTAGTTTTTATTTTCATGTGAAAATACTTTCAAATGCCCAACTCCACTTTTCTGAGCTTGTGGTTAAGTCTTAACTTTGTCTGAGAAGCTGAGATTGCTAGACGTTTGCAGAGTCTTAATTTGTTAAATGCAAAAAAAAAACAAAAACAACTGATCAGTTGTGGCAGTTGTTAATTGACTGATCGATTTCTGCAACAAAGTGTTGTATTTATTCACCTGTTTTCCTGTTTCTGTCCTTTACCTTAAAGCAGTGGTTAAAACTGATGGAGAAAGGTGAGGTTTAGACAAATGTTTCTTTATCACTTGCAATCCTTTGATTTTTATAATAAAACATGTCAAGGAATTTAACTTGCTTTTTCTTTTTTATTTCTTTCAACTTGTCACTCATCTGGTGGTGAAGTGTTTGATTTCATTTTTCAGGGCTGCACTAAAAGTGTAAACACACTTCTCTTATTGAAAATGCATTGTGCTTTTGACAGGTGCTTGGCTGGAATGGGTTCTTAAAGGGTGGCATACTTATTTCTTTACACAGTTTCTTCAGTTCTTCGCATTTTTCTCACCCATTCAGTCGGTTTGGTATTCAATGTGGTGAGATGAGTAAGAGGGGTGAAGGGTGATGAAAGGTGATAATGCAAGTTGGGTAGAAGATATTGACTTCCCTTTTCTACTGTCTTGGTCCCTGTTGCCTTTCCCATGAGGGGTTTTAATAACCTTTCTTTTCCACTTTCTTTATCTCTTTCTTTTCCTCCTCCATCTCTCATGCCTTCAGGTTTGATCCATCTCTCTTTGTCTTCATGTCTTTTACTCCTCACTCTCTGCAGTCTCCTTTATGGATCCCACACCCCACTGACATGAACCATTTGTCTCACTTGTTTTTCCTCAGATCCTGGCGCAGTTGTAGAGACTCACAGTGCAGTACCGTATGCAGTGATAGGTGGCGTTCTGGCACTGCTGGTTTTCACTGTCATCTGTGTCCTCATTGTCACCATCTGGTGCTCCGTCCGACAGAAAGGTAATACACGCTCATAAATACACAGGCACAGAAGTTCCTTTAAGCAGCAGGGGCGCATCTTGGCACTCTCTTTATCACATTTTTCACAGGCACGTTTTCTCATTTCTCCACTTTCTGATTTAACATGCTGTGAAAAAATCATTGGAGGCCAGTCACACCCAGATTCTTTGAAAATAATCTTTTAAAACAAGGTGTAAAATTGGCAGTGCAGTACAGACAAGACGGGATGCTCCTCTACACCGAGGGTACTGTCCGTGATGTACGACCTTGGCCAGGATGGCAAATGAAATAGGGTGGGGTGGGAAATGTAGGTGTGGTACCAATGTTTTATGACTGTATGTTAGTGTATCAAGGCTCATCCATTAAAAGAAGCCTTCCTGCGTTCCCTATCTTTTTAAGTGCCCTTGCGTTGGCAGTCTTTTGACTGTGTACCACAGCTGCCAAGAAATGATCCGGGAACACAGTTGCAGGTTCGCAACGGGCCATTACTCACTCTATGGCTAGGCAAGTTGTCAGTCAACTCTCTGAATGACTTGACCACCAATCAGCACAAAGACAGGACCATTACAACCGATCTGTGTTGAGACAGGGTCATTTGAGCTATGTGTTCGACCTGCCGTGGGTGTCACCACACCGTTCAACCTCTGCGGTAAGGAGAATTAGGGTGTCAGTCACCCCTGGAGTGAAGGGACACTCGAGCTGGAAGATGACTTGAGTAGTGCTTGCTCTTCATAACCTGGGTTTGCAGCCGAATCATTAATCATACAGGTCTGAAGGGGGTCTTAAAATGTCTTTGATGGGTTTTCTGAGTGACGCAAACGTGTCATTGTTCTCTTGCACCTAACCTGCCTTCCACCTTTTTCTGCCAATCTCTCCTCCCTCCCTGTCTTTCATTCTCTTTTATCTTCTCTACAACCCGCCTCCTTTTCCGCCTTTTCTATTCACATATTCATCCAATACCTTTAATTTCCGCCGGTAGGCTCGTATCGTACCCGAGAGCCTATTCTTGCTTGGTATTGACCTAACAATCAGTTGACTAATTAATTAATCAGTCACAGGTATGATAATCAATAATATTTACGCTGACTGGTTTGATAATGCTGCATGACGCTGCGATGATCATGACGCTTCGCCGCCTAACTCCCATCCCCAATCTCCCTTTTGGTCTCTCTCTCTCTCTCTCTCTCTCTCTCTCTATCTGTATCTTGCTTTCTGTCTGTTCAACTCTGCTCATGTAGGTTCCTATCTTACCCATGAGGCCAGTGGGTTGGATGAACATGGAGAGGTGCAGGAGGCCTTCCTCAATGGGAACGACGCCAGCCAGGGCAAGAAGGAGTACCTACTGTAGCCCCTCTCCTTCCCTGTCCCCCCTCTCTTCTGACCTCATCCCTCTATCCGTCCCTCCCCACCTCCCCGTATCCCACCTTATATACAAGTATACACATATACACACACAGACCACCACACACACGGACACGTCTATAAACACAATGCGCCGACAGGCAGCCTTTTGAAAATGACTGTATACAGATACTGCACACAGCCGATCCATTCCAGCCCATTCCAGCCCATGTCGTTTGTACGCAGACTGAGAGAAAGAGAACCTACAGAGCCAATCAGCCATTAACCCTGTGCCATATACTGTACATTGGAGAAACTAGGGGCAACTGAGAGAGGGAGCGCATGGTAAAGGTGGCATTAAAAGAACCAATGCCATAATTATTTTAATCAAGAGAGAAGCAGGGAGCACAAATAAAACAGCACTCTGCTCGTGTAGCCACAAAACTGATGGTGGAATTAGAGGTAGATGACTTCTATAATTCCATGCCTGGAGAAAGCCATCCATTTCTTAAAAAAGCTCAATCTTAAATGGCAGTGGGAGAAATATAGGGGAAGGGGGGAACCAAGAGACTCCACTCTGTTGATTTTTTTTTTTTTCTTCAATTGCCAAAGCATCTTGCCTTCATAGTGCAACCAGTATATCATTTTCTAACGACACTGGTGTGTGTGTGTGTGATCCCAGACTCCCACCAGAAAGTATCCATACTTTATGAACCAGCTAACTGTCCTGTTTTGCCACCCCTGCTGGGTAACCTGCCAGTAATTTGTGGAAAGATCAACTTTTAGTGATTTTTGCAGGTCGCAACGGTGAAGGGAAGCATGGTTTTTCAGTAATATAGTCTGGGTTTCCTCCTTCCGCTCAGTTCACCTGTTACCATGCTCTCCCCTCTCTTTTATATCTCTCTTTCTCACCGTCTGCCCCCCTACCCCCCTTTTCACTCCTCCTTTGTTGGCTCCTAATAATGAACGGATTAGTGTTGGGCTACGTTCCCGACAAAGAAGAAAGGAATATGACTGCTAAGGCATTAAAGAAAAGCTTAATTATTTTAGAATGTCATTAAGAGGATAAAAAGGTTTGAAAGTCTTAATAGAAGGGCAAGGGGAGTGATAGCGAAAGGAATGAATGAGACATAAAACTGATGGTATTTTTTCTGAATGCTACCACACACATGCACACATTCATACGTACAGTAAACATATTGACAGAACAAGTATACATATCTCTGAATTCCTTATTTGTATAAAAAAAGAACAACATAAATTAAATTAAACTTTTAAGAAATGAGAAAACAGTTTACTATTGAAACGCATTATGAAGCAACTATACTAACACAGAATATTAGCCTATAGAGGTGCAAAGCCGAACAAACTACTGTCCAGTGATCTTTAAAGAAAAAAAGAAAAGAATAAAAAAAAAATATATTCATTTGTCTTTATGAGAAACCAGAGGTCTTATTGATTTTTTAATTAATTATTATTATTTGAACAATTATGATTGTTGTTACTGTTATTATTATTGCCGTTGTTATTATTATAATTGTAAATGTTAAAGAAATGTACACTTCCCATGGTTTGTTTTTGGTTCTACTGTAGAGAAATAGCTGTCTTTTTTCACTCTTTTCCTCTTACCTTTCCTCTCTTTCCCAGTCTTTCTCTCTCTTCGTCTCCTGTGCCTAGTCGTCTCTTCTCCTGTCTTTCACTCTTGTTTATTTTAGAGTCCATGTGTCATTGTTGATATATAGCTAACTATTTCTTTATAGGGGAAAGATACAAAGCACGACAAAATAAAAAGAATTCAAAAATAACCTTGCGGATCAGACTGGTTTTTGAATGTGTTTGCTGTGTAATTAGCAGGTGTTGTTTCTGAAATCCTAAGAAATGAAAACAGGAGATGGAGCATATGATTAGATCAATCGGGAATACTGGAGTTATAGCATGGAGAGATAAAGATGAAGGCAGTGGCGCCAGTTAGAGCTGGCATCTGATTCAGAATAAGTAGAATAAACAAAACAGAAGGTTCTGTGTTGCTGCTAATGAATCATAAGAACAGATAGCAGGGGAGAAAGGGTGACAGGAGGCTTGAGTCAGATGCACACAGAAAAAAATATGACTCTGCCATTAACTTCCACGCAATCAATACCCGATTCTGTCTAGAAGCACTCAACATGTCCATCTGTGCGCAGGGCTAGAAACCCGGAGGTCGTTGGGTGATAGATCGATATGTTTCTCTTCCATCCGTGGTGAGGCTTCGCGGTCGCCTGTCATAAAGACAGATTGTCAAACGGCAATCAAAGTAATGGACTTGCCAGGCGCTACTAGCGTGAGTTGACGCTCTGGCCACCAAACAATCCAGATACACACATCCACAACACCAGACATATCTTCAGTTTATGATCATGTAAAGAAAGCACAGGAAGATCCTTTCATCAGACCCACCATCTTCATGGGGTAATAAACATGAGAATATCGTCCCCTTATACTGAATGTCCTCAAAGCTGATGAGGATGTCCTTCATATTGAGGTTTCATATGATGCTTTCTTGTACAATGATGATATTGTTTTATGTTTTTGTGCTTTGATTCCTACAATTATTTCTGCATGCTCTCAGAAAAAAAAATAGAAAAGGCTCATGTTCTGTTGAATGTTTTCTATTGATAAGGATTTGCATGTTATTGAAGTAGTCATGAGTATGGCTCTGATGTGGAATAGGGCTGAACAATTTGCAAAAACAGCCATATGGTGAGTATTTTGAAAGACAGTGTGACTGTGATTTGAGTCATGTTTTTAGTTGCAATCGTTATTTTTTTGTAAATTAAAATTATGATGTGATTTTTGGCAGCGTCGGTATCAAACGAGCATCTTCCCCTGCAATATGGAGCCTATGATTTGTACGCCAGAGCATTTCTCTACCACCATCCAGCTTCACTTGTAATTAATGGTACGAAGTGGCATGTTTTACCTCTGCAAAAACCTGCTCCTGTCATTTTGATATCAAGCAGAGTCATAGCAATTAGGTAATACACCGATTCATTGTTCACCCCTACTGAGATACCAGCCATTATCTGACCATAAAAAATTATATAGCTGTCCAGTTAGACCTCCTGACAATCATACTGCTGCTGTGATCACTGAGTGTGATTATCAAATCAATAGACGTAAGCTGAAATGAGTCAGTTTCCTTGCGGAGTTTATGACATGCAGTGAATGTACCATCTGACCAATAATGATACGAAAAGTCAATGAGTAACACATGGCTTCTTTCTGATGCTAGTTTCACAGTTGAATTATTTGCAACAGCATCATTATAACAGAATTCCCTATTTATGCCCATTTATAGTAGATATATTTCAGTTCTGTAAGATACAACAAACATTACACTTCATCCAAACACAAAGTCCAAATTCTTGCAGTAGCTACATGGTGGATTAGACACAGTTTTAACCATCTTTAAACCTAACTGTGACAAGCCAAGGATGGTAAACACAGCTTATGTTCAGTGGTCTTGACAGTGTGACCCTGCATGACACAGAGGTGTGTAGAGTGTGGGAGCATTACATGAGGCATTGATTGAGGTGACAGAGTGTGTTGAAGCCTGGCATAATCAGGAAGTAGCAAGCTCTCAGGCAAACAGAACAATTGAACAGGCAGCTGCACAAGAGGGGCTGGGAAAATCTTTTTCAATTCCTTTTACCAGATTTATCTGTCAACGATATGTTCCAGTCAGGGATTTTATTCTTTTTATATTAGTATGTATTGATGGCATAAATACTCCCTGCCTGTGTATTAGCACAAAAAAAGAGCAAGAAGCTGGGGAAAACATACAGAACTTTCTAAGAAAATGAATGAAAAATAGATGCAAGAGCTACCCAAGTTCAAAAACAGTAAAAATCTAAACCTTTAAAGAAAGCACAGACTTATCATTTGGAGGACAGGATGAAAGAGGGAAAATGCTGACTGTTATGCCCACATTTCTTGCAGAAAGCGATAGATTTCTCCTTTTTTCTCCACCAGTGATTTCTTACTCCAACACGGTTCAAGATGAACAATCCAATTAGTGTGAGCAAGGCCGTTTTTATTACAAGAGAGCATCACATTGTATTTACAAGTTTAATCAAAACAGCCATGAAGATTGTGTCATAACCAGGTTAATTATGTTTTTCCCCCACAAAGCTGTGTCCTCTTTGGACCAGTAAATTATTGCTGAATGTTTAATTAAATGCTGTCACTCATAATATCTATGTTTCTGGTGCATGGCTTAGCAAAGACTTAAAACAGGCTTAGAATAAGACCCATAGGAAGAGTTGTCAAAGAAAACAGACATCTGTGATCAGGATAGTCATCATCTGGAGACTTAATTTTCTCACTGACATTTGGTGTGGGACCTGATAATTAACTGGCCTTTTCATTTGTGAGTTCTTCATAGCGTCTGTGCAAGAGGTTGCTGATTAGTTAAAAAGCCAACAACAAATAGGAATATGCTGTATTTCTTCAGCCCATGAGGCATTTATTGTTTTTCAAAGCTATTTCTTTTGCACATTCACAAATACTGTTCTAGAAAGATGATTTAGTCGCTTCTAATTGAATCAGACTTCTGGGCATACTTTGGCTTTAAGGGAATGTTTGGCTGAAGACCATTGAGCAACCTGCACTGCTTCACACAGGACTTTATGTACAGCTTTGCCTCTAGATGGTTCTACAACAGGTGGAAGATGGGCAACAGAGAGAGGAAAAGACGCCTGACCAACCCCTGCTGGTTTTTTAGGTGGAGTGAAGAGAAGCGGGGGCACAAGACTGTACAGCTGAAAGAGGAACACAGCAACTCCATGAACCCAGACAGGAACGTTGGTACTGGGGGTGAAAAGCAAAAGGGCATGGATGATGTGAAGAGGCAAACACAACAGAACTAAAAGGGAGATGGATAGAGCCAGGGAACGGAGCCAGCATGAGTCCTGTTTAGAGGGGTCTGCATGTGTGAATGGAGTTTCCCTGGGCTTCGTGCACAACAGGTCAAGGTAAATAACCAGCAGGCAAAGTAAAGGGAGCATGAACACAGTGGATCCATAGACGTAGACTAAGAACTGGGGGCTGAGAATGGTGTCAGGGGCACACACTCCCCAGTGGCTGCTGTGGATCTCAGCATAAGTGAAGTTGTGCATGTCCTCCACATAAAACTTGGACAGGAAGCCTCCATAAGGCAGGTACTTTCCAATTACTTTGAGGTCCTGATAATACTTGGGGAAAGAGGAAGGACTAGGACGAGGTATAGAGGTTGTCCAGTTGCCACCCAAGCCAGCAAGACCAGCTGTCCCCGGATCCCGGCCAGTCTCTCTACTTCTCCAGGTGTGGAGGAGATCTGAGCCAATGAATTCAGCAAAGGACGATAGAACGGAACCGACCCAGCAAAGCAGAACCACACACAGCGCCCGCTGGCGGGTCACCACCGAGGAGTACCTGCAAGACAAATACGATATATGCAGGTATTTGATTGACAAACAGCGCTTCACTCATAGCAACCTTGGACTGCTCATACATTTATATCACTCATACTGAAAATGCAAAATGCCTCACATTACTGTACTTCTCTCAAGCATTTCCAGTCAAAGTGTTACGCAGTGATGCTCACTTGTTGAATTCTGATTTACTCTGGTCAAAGTTTTCATAATGAAATGTAGAGATACCATTAAATAAAAAAAAAAAACAATTTGCAAGTACATGAGCATTAACAAATTTAGTTATAAAGTACTGTAGCAGTAGTTGTGTATTTAAAGTAGTAAAAGTAAAAAATGAAAGTGTTTTGGTCCTCCTAACTGGTATTTTATGACATTATTAGCCTGGACAAGCTCTGGCACGGCATGACCCTCTTGAAAACCAAGTGGTTTGGGAAATGGATGAATGAATGAATGAATGAATGAATGAATGAATGAATGAATGAATGAATGAATGAATGAATGAATGAATGAAGTATCAGTTAAAGAGCAGCATGTCACTGTCACTGCTGGAGATGTTTCATACACAAGGACATTAAATAAATCTCAGGGTTCTTCTCATGATTAATGGGAGAAGACAAAGAAAAAAAAACAATCACAGGCTTTCAGCCTTTGGACTTATTCTAATCTTTTGATTTTAGCTGAGATAGTCGATGATTAAATCATGTGACAAGTTTGGAGGGAAAAATCATTATTTTGGGGAGTTAATACGTCAAAGACATCTAAAATGCAACCTCAACTTCACACAGCTTCTGATGTCAGACACTGAAAAGTTTAAAAAGCACTGGGATGTAAGTATATAATCATAAGTAACTTAAAAAGTACAGTAAATATGTAACTGTATTCAGTTACCTCTGAAATTATAGTTAGACTTCGGTAGAGATCTGCCCTAAAACGCCTTTATCTTTTAAATGTGTGAAACCCCTTCATCAGCCTCATATAAATACTCTTAAAAATGATGTGAATGATTAAATCCACGTCTCACCTCAACCACTGGGTTAACTGTTTGGTTCACACCAACAAAGGATCACTTTACTGAAACCTTTCCATTCAAAGATTTGGGTTGCAGGTCACTGTCAGTCAAAAAATCTTTTAACTTCAGAATCAACTGAGGTCTGCTCATCCTTTTCTTTAAGCTACCAATATATGAAGCATGTTACAGAGGATAACCTGATAGGCATCAACAGGCAGCCTGTGGTGGTGCAACCATAGACCATACATTGGTGCATCTTGACATGCTTTCTGCTTTTTTCTGCCCTTATGTTGATTTTCTATCTTTACTGCTAAAACACACTTGAGTGTTGCTTGACTTCACCTCCCACATATTCACCCCTCCCACACACATGCATTCATCAAAGAAGTGCATAAAAGTATAAATCAGTGTTTAGCAGCGTGTGATGCTGTTATACATTATTTCTGAGAACTGATCTTTTACTCATAAAAACAGTTACATTTTTTTCCTCTAAGTTCAGTGTGTTTGATTTAGATAAAATAAACTGCAGGAACTGAGTATATTTTTCACAGTTATATTGTCACCAGTGACCTGAAAATAGAATTATTATATCTCAGACCATGTGGTTTATATCCTCAGAGGGAGGGGGTTTCCCACCGTTATATCACACTGCCGATCAAAAACCTTCATCGTCTGTAGTTTTCTGCAAGTGATCAGATCATATTTATGTTTCTGGATGTCACCAACCTATTAATTTGCTGTTCTAATAAAACATGCACCAGTAATCTAACTACTCTTCTAGCTTTTTTTTTTTTTTTGTGGCTGTATGTGTCCCCTGAAAGTGCATACAGGCAATTCATTTCACCATCTGTCCAGTATTTTTCTACATGTTCTCTATGACACCCTGCTAGTAGCTGCATAGATTCTGCTCAGCTTCAACCCTTCTTAATTTAGCATTGTCACTGTGTTTTGTATTGTGATGCAGAACATGTTTTGAGCAGCCAATGTATCTGGACTTAGATGCACTGTAACTGCACAAATCTCATTTCTTATCTCAAACCACCTCCAATTGCATTTTGGATTTGATATGAATATTAAGATTTATTTTTTCCCCTGCTGTCCAAACATTAAAATCTGCCCTAATACACAGTGTTTATATGCCTTTTTTTTTTGGCTGGGAGTCTGAATAAGACTTTTCACACATTTAGTGACAACTGTAAGATTACACATTGAACCTTTATATTTGTTTGACTCACCTGTCTCCCAAGTGATGCTGCAGGTGGGAATCCAGAACAACTAGCATTAACAAGAACATGGTAAACTGTCTGACCAGGAGAGGGCAACACACCAGGGTTATACAGGTGTACAGGCACTGAGGTGATCGGAGGTTCAGTAACACGTTCACGGGTACTTCCACTGCACCCCCAACAGCCCCTGTCCAGCCCAGGCACAGTCGAAGACAGAATGAGATGCTGCCAGACTGATGTGTGGCACCCTGGGTTCCCTCCTGGACACCAGCCATGGTACCGCCACCGCTGACGGCCATACACAACCTCACACTCACTACAATTACAGAGACAAAGAGGACGCACTGGCACAGGGAGTACAGCCACATGAATTCCATTTCTAGAAGAGAAAAGACACACAAAGGCAGAGAAGGGAATAAAGAGTATTTTTAAAGCCATTTATGTTGAGTCAGAGGAAAATGAATAGAAGTGATAAAAATGACATGTTACCACCTTCACTCCTGCATTACATGTTCACATGTACAGCAAAGCCACTGCAGTGTGGACTTCGAATGACCATACACTGGTCAAGAATGGTGAGGAATAAAGGGAATACAATGGCGAGGGGAGAGACAGTTTTAGGTAACCATAGAATTGTTGTTGAAAATAATGAAATCGTTGAGAGAGTACACATGTTCTAGGACAGACAAAATATTGCGAGTTTCTGCTAGAGGCAGAAAGACAGGCAGGGAGAGAGCAGATATTTTGATAGGTATTGCAGAGCTGTAAACGTGCCTGGAGAGTGAAAAGGTCAGGCCACACCAGACTTGACAGAACTTCTCCACTGAGGATGTGAGCACCATGCAAATACAGAGCAACATGTACCGAGCTAGGTGGCAACATACTGTTAACACTGTCTTTTCAGTCGCTTATTTCTAGTTTTTGTTTTGCCTAACTGGTCTCTGTGCCTCACCATGAATCATTCACACGAACTCCCCGAAACACAAATAAGCCTAGACATCTATGCGTAAATATGTGGGCACTGACGCTTAATCACACAAGCAAACACTTGCAGATGAGTCATTTCCAGTGAAAGCATTCAAAAATGATTGGCAGCTAATTTTGTTGCATTTTCAAACAATGGTCTCACAGAAATGCAGAGTGGATGAATATTGAAATAGCAGATTTGCCACAGCAATATGCCACCTGTCCATTCCACATAATTAGTTTGACCTTTTTTGAACATTTGGTGTTAGTCGTCAGTTTTTCATAAAAATAATCTTGACTGGCTGAAATAACCTCTTTATACTGCTTCATAATCACTTGACACAGATGTCTCCTGCCTCGTCACTTGAAGAGCGTCAGTAAAAATTGATTTACTGAATTAATTAATGGAGTTTAATCCACCTTGTGTAAGTTTTCAATTGAAACTGTAAGCTAGTAACTCCCAGTGTAATCAATTACTGTAATTAATCAATTAATTGCCACAGAATTCAAGCTATTGGGCCAAACATTTCAGAATGGTCTAGTCACAGAAATAAAAGGTTGATGAGTGTCTAAATGGTGGAAATACGTATAAAGTAAGAGAAAAAGGTAGGGTTACCTGTTGTGAAGCCCTGTGATGACAGATAGTTTAGAAAAAGCTCTGTAAATCTATGCTCTGTATAACTTAGTTGGCTTTTTATTTCCCTTCAGGATCTATGCCTCTCTCCTCACCTCTCACTCTAAACTGTCTGCCCCTGCTGACAGAGTAAACCTGATTCATAAACCTCAGCTTATCCACCTTCCGTCTATCTCTCTCTCCTGTCTCTGCAAACATATCAGTTGTGTCAATGTTGGAGCATAGCTGCCCTTTCTATGTCAGATGTGCAAAGGGCAACACTACCTCTGCCAGCCAGGGAAATATGTAAATTACAAACACACACACACACAGTATAAGAAATATGGGCCAATTTTCACTTTTATGGCAAAAGTCTCTATCTGAGATTCACTTTGATTCTTTAGATTTTCGATTTGAAACAAACAAAATAAAATAATAGACAGCTCCTAACACCACAGGCAATATGATTTTTGAAAGAGTGGCCATGAGTTAGAGGCGATATAGATGAGCAGAAAACAAACCAGCGGGGTTTTATATCTGAAGGCATTGTTCCATGAAACTAAATGAGCAGGAGCTGCCTATAAGATCTCTATATGTTGTTGAGATACCTGCACAGAAGGGATCCATGCCCTCAGTACACATTTAGTCTCACACCCCCCCCCATCTTACTTAGACACAACATTCAATAATGCGCTGTTCTGTGGGGAAATATATAAAGCTCGAAGAAAACAGTAACCAAAGCCTGGAGCTTTTGTATTCTTTAAATAATTTTTGTGTTTACAAAGTAAATAGGCTTCATCTGATTGGCTGACAGTTAACCTATGCCCTGGAAAATGTGTCTGAGCTGTATTTCCAAAAATCACTGAGGCATCAGTGTCTGCAGACTGCAAAACAGTCTCCTGCTTCAGGCAAAAGCACACAGAGTCAAGCTATTGGCCTTCAGGTTCACAAAATCATTGCAGTGAACACATATTAGACTGAACTTTTACTGCAACAGTTTTTAATACAGGTGGGTAGGATCTATATTATAAAAGCCAAGTGGCCTCTGTGTGTGTGTGCGTGCGTGCGTGCGTGTGTGTGTGTGTGCGTGCGTGTGTGTGTGTGTGTGCGTGCGTGTGCGTGTGTGTGTCACCCCCACAGGCAGAACACATCCCTCCATATGACGTGGTTCCCTCCATGAGGCCTGTCGTCCTGGTGGGACCTTCCCTTAAAGGTTATGAGGTACATGTGGAACCCACTGCAGCTCCTCCAGCCTCTGACTCAGACTCAGTCACATCTTCTCATCAAACTCACTCACGTTACTTGTTTTGAACAGACATTCTTCACTGACTAATGTCTAATTCTGATATTGACCTGTGTATAGAAACACGTTTAAATACAATAATCCTATAAATCTAGTTATCAAGCAGATATTTATGTAATGGAGACAGTATATTTTATAGTATGAAACAAATTTTAAAAATACAACAATTCATGTGGCTGGACCTTGAGTCTGAAGAGTTCATTTCAATTATTATAAATAACGATACTTAAAAAAACATGCAAATGCAGTTGAATGAAAGAAATAAGCATTCTTCTGTTTTATATTTTCTTTTCAGCCATGGCAAGTTTGGAAATGGGCGTGTCTATGAAACTGGTCCTAAAAACAGGACATGGGGCTAAAAATTCAAACCAGATGTAGACGAAGGTTATGAAGTTTGGAAGCACTTTGGGTCTATTTGAAATATAAATATTTACTGAGATATAAAAGAAAATATTTTTCAGATAAAACACATCTTTACATTACTTTTATATTATTTTTATACAAAAATCCGCATGTAACAGGGTAAAAAGGACACGAAAAGTACGCGCTACTATTTTTTTAATATCTTAATTCTCTCACATTGCATTTTGTGAATCGAACTAATTATACAAGGCAGAGTGTTTCACAAAAATGACTGCTGTTGCAAAATCACTTGTGATTTATTTGTGTTTAAATGGGCAGGTTCTGTATGTAACGTGAGTGGACACTATGGGTTACACAGGAAACCTGGAATGAGACTGAGATTCATGAAAAAACCCATGTGTTCTGGATTAGGAAAACCACTAGGATCCTCAAATTTAACAGTGTCTTTATTTATAGCGGTGTATTAGACCATTTCAAGACAAATGCACTGACACTTAGGTAGCATTTCATGTCCCAATTTGGTCCTATTTTTGGCTCCAGTATTTTATTAAAAATTCATTAATTATGCAATTGCTCAGAGAAAGAGTATAACTTTTTTGCATTTATCTGAGGTCATCATTAGGTCCATCCTGGGGGGAAATATGTCTACATTTCTTTTTTATTGTTGGGTCTAAAAAGACCATACCAGCCATGGCCTAGATAGCTGAAGAGTCGACTTGTGACCGATGGGTTGCTGGTTCATTTCCCTGGACTGGTGGTGAGTTGTTGACTGATGTGCCCTTGAGCAAGGCACTTAACACCCCCCC
>JAPTYQ010000009.1:11078491-11093843 GCA_029814465.1 Ostorhinchus cyanosoma
CCTCAGATGATACTTTTGATTGTGAGATTGTCCATTCCTGATTGTAGGTAAGTATATGACTACATCTACATGCATGAGCACATGTAGATGCTTATGTGAATGCTCATGTTCTTCAGGGCTGACCAACAGAACATGTTTGCGACGAATAAGAATCATTTTATTGATAACTATGCATTAACACCAATTGGTCATGTTATCTTCAGTTACCCTCCAGTGTATCTGTCATAACATCACTGCGATATGAAAAGTATTATCACACGCAGCAAATTTTCCTCTAGTTATATTTGCCTAATGTGGATCCACAAACACATACCAAGGGACTGTTTCTCTCAGAGTTTGAATGTATTCACACCGTGCGTCTGGAATGCATTCCCTATTAACTGAACTAACACTGCATGTGTAAGTGTGACTGTGTGGTGTTTGACGAAGGGGAGAGTTGGCCTCCGGTGTAGCATTCGACTGTGTGTGTGGGCGTCCGTCACTTTGAGCAGTCAGGACTGTACAGAGCATGTGAACGTTAATACAACCCCAACGTGAACTGGAATCTGGACTTAACTATGGTTATAAATAGGCGCGTGTTCAGCCACACATCAATGGCAGTACCAGCTGGTGATGGGACAGTGGTGGACCTGCAGGAGCGCCCAGCACCATGCCTCCGACAAGGTTTCCCAGGGCTCAAACTGTCTGGGTTATTTCCCTTTTTCCTCTCATTCTGTTTGTCCGTCTTCGTCTCTCTTTCACTCTTTCTGTCTCCTGACTTTTCCCTTGATATTGGATATTACATTACACATTTTAGATAAGCTGTCAAGCTTGATTTCCCATTTATCAATACTGAAATATGCATCCTGTCTCTCCTCGTCTTTCAAATTGATGGCTGCCTCTGTCCTGTGTTGCATTATATCATATTGTGTCGCCACGGTTCCATCTTCTGAACGCCAGCTGGTGATATCTGATCCAGCCTGGTCCCCTTGGCAAGGAAGTTAGCAAGGCAAAGCTCGCCAAAAAATCTACCATCTACCACCCTTTTCTGTAGCCCCTCACCCACCCACCCCTGACTCGCCCATCTGTTTGTGTGTGTGTGCGTTTGGCGCTGGTTCGAGGGCAGTTGGTGCAACGGTTTAGGAGAGCATCAAAACTGGGCCCACCATCGGCATGACAGGGCCGGCAATGTCAAGACTCTGTACATGTGAGAGTAACCCCCAGCTAATGCTAACTCTGTCTCACACTGGCTGAGTCATGCTACATGTTCGAAGCAGTTTGAAGACACACAGATCCTATGGTTACATGGGCATCAGCCAAACAATGGCATACTTGTTTTCCTGTGGCTTCACACCTGTTTTGTCCTCCCTCACTTTGACTTTCCAACTATCAGAACAGGACCTCCTGTCCTTCATCGGACGTTTACTCCTCCGCCCACGCTGTGCTTTTCACTTTCTTTTTTCGTCTTTCTTTGCCTTCTCCCATGGGCAGGCCCAACATATTTAACTGGACTAAAGAAATGGCAACAGCAACAGAGAAAGACTAGAGACAGCTGGATGACCATGGACACCAGATCATGTTGCATGTGTTCACTTACAACACCGTCTGCACCTCCTTTTCTCTCTGTCCTCATTTCTTTCTTTCATGCTTCTACCCTCCCTTCATCTTCTGGCAGTCTTCTTTGGACGCAGCATCCTCCATTTCCACTTGTATTGTCACTCTCTCCGTTCTCCGCTGCAGTAACTACCACCTATTTCTCTCATTTCTTTGTTTTGTACATTGAATTTCTCAGTTCCTTTGTTTTGTTTTGTTTTTTTTTTCATGTTGTTTCATTTTTTCGCATTTGTATCTATGTAGTTCCAGGCCCTGCAGTGGATTATCGGTCAGTTGATTCACAGAGGGCAGCCAAAGCCTCCAGTACAAACATGAGACAATATCCGAGTGATTGGATGGTTGGCTGTGGACCGTGGAAGCTGGCCCCCGTATCAGTTTGGGCCAGGCTCGGACCACGGGCCTGCCCATAAACCATATTAGCCGCTAACATGATGCAGGGTTCCTGTTTGTTTGCAGCAGCTGTCTTTGGCGTAGTACAATCCAAACTGGAATACATTATCAGATAAACACAGAAGTTGCAATCATTTGTTTTCACATAAGTTTGTTTCATGTGGGCGGTAAGACGACTATGAACTGCAGAAGCTCTTTTAAGAAATGCCAACAACTGTGTGCGGCTCAGATGCAGTTTTTCTTATATTTACTTGTGGTTAGCAGAGGCATATTCAGTCATCAGTTGAGTCCAAGAAGTGTTGTTTTTGCTTTAGTTTGAGCTCCCAGTAGGGCTGCACTATATTAGAAAAAATAAAATTACTTCACAACTGTTGTTTCTGGAATATAGAAACAGCAATTTCAATGTTGGTTTTTCATTCTGCTTTTTCAATATTGCACTACTGGGAACTTGAACTTGAAAAAAACTTTCTTGGCAATAGAAAGAAAAAAAAAACAATTCTATGTGGAAAGAATTAAACATTACAAAATGATTGGGATGAATTTGTACAGAATCCATCTACAAGTAAATAAAAACAATATATAAGAATAATAAAATATAAAAAGCTGAAAAACATCCAGACCCTACAGTACATCAATTAGTTTCTTTTTTCTAGGGTACTTTAACACTTTGGTTTATTCATTTTTAATCGGCCAAATACCAGAATAAATACAGTATTTACAGGCAGCAGTGCATTATGGATAGTTTATAGCATTAATGTTGTCTCTTTGTGGAGTTTTCCAGCATTAACAGTGTTCAGATGGCCCAGTTTTACCTGCAGGAGTTTGTGTAGTGTGTTTTGCTGCTTATCACCCAAATTCCAATGCAAGATCTTATAAATGACTATGAGCGGTGTAAAAATTGTATATTTTGAAAGTGGCGGGACAAACCGCACTTTGATGTGCTGTCTCAATTGGTACAGTGATGGATAATACAAGCCCTAAACTATACGGAAGAACCCTAAAATAGAAAAGTGTAAATATGGAGCACAGTCTGATTCATTCTCGTATTTTGAACTCATAAGAAGGGTGTTTTAAATATATAAGCTCCAATCCAATGCATTTTCTTTGGTTTAGTGCCCATATGCTGCTACTTTGCATTTCTGTGCATTTGCAAAATGTTACACTCAAATCCACCAGTTGGTGTGATTTATATCAGCAGAAGGTGGTGAGCATCTGGGTACTACTATACTAAATGTATATAATGCTTGGTTTAATCTGAGGAACACATTGTCCCCATTCTACTGAGTCTTCTGAGCCCATCTGCCTTTGCTTGTGCATGACTGAAACCTAAGCTGGACTGTTACTTCGAACTGTTACCTCCATGTGTCTCTTCTACTTTCCGTTTCCACATCAGCCTGTGATTCACAGCTCATTATAGAGATAGATTTGGCTTATCTGCCCCACAGCTACCTTTCTGCTTTTCTGGAAGGCAGAGATGCAGTCATGGAAAATTCTGCTGATGATAGACAGCTTCCACTTCTCCTGCCCGTCACCTTGGCTTACTTTTCCTTCTACATTCCTCAGCTCACAGTTCATTGGTACTTTTTCTCACCTCTTCCCAGGTTTTGACAGATGCCCCCCCTCCTTCCTATTCTTCTTCTTTACCATTCTCTTTGTATTCCTCATTGCAGGAGAGTACCTGTGTGGACAAGCTTGTGCCTGTCTCTGCAAACCCCTCACAAACACACTCTAACCTGCCCCACCGTAAATGTTAAAGCTGGCCCCAAGGCCCTTCAAACCAACTCCAGAAAGTATGTAATTCCAACCTATTATTAAAAAAAGTACACAGTTCTCAAATGAAATAAACTTACTGACGTCCAGCATATTCAAAGAAAAACTCATATTAGTGGTTTGCACCATAGCAGCTAAAATAGTTGAATATCTTATTGAAACTCAAGTTGACTGTTTGTAGATATGAATAATATATCAAATTAAACTGATGCCTTCATTTCCACTGCAAACGCCGCCTTTGCATTCATGTAAGTGAAAGACATTCAAATGCGTCACGTCTGCTTCTATCTTTCTATCTTTTCATCATTTCCTTTTCTCTCTTCCTCCCTGCAATTTGGATTATAAAACTGAACAGGCTGACATCAGAGAGCAGAGTCAAGATTACAGATGTCCAGTAAAACATGGGATGCATTTCATTTCTCTTGTCTTTTCTCATTTTTCTTTTTTGTTTTTTCAGCCCGTTCGGTTCCATCAGAGTGAAATATTTTTAACGCTCACTCCATTCTTCTGTGTCATCTGGCTGAAAATATATGCCTCAGTGGAAAGTACTTTTATCCTTCCTATCTTTATCTTGCATATTGTAGCTCAGCCTACCTCCACACATTCTCCTACAGCTCCTTTTCTAACCACCACTGCTCGCTTTCTACCTGCGTCCACTGTCACATCTCTACATTATTGCCAAATGTTTAGATATGGAGGAGGAGGGGGAGGTGGAGGAGGAGGAGGAGGAGGAGGAGCTGGTGCCAGGGTAGCAGAGGTGCTGATAGCTAAGCGTCAACACCCTCATGAACTTCCAGAAACCTCCTCTTCATACACATTTTCATAGATACACACACACATACACCATCAACATCTTGCTAGGCTCTCCACTTTGTGATTTTTTATTTTATTTTTTTTCATTTACAACATTATCTTAAACAACCAGCACTTACTACACCCACCTGGACCATCTGCTCCTGTAAAAACCCACACACACACAAAAAAAGAATGATTAAGCTGAACAGAAAACCTTCAACATTTGTGATCATTTTTAGGCTGAAGCTCAGCGAATAATACTTTAAATTATTTGTCTTTTTGATGCAACCTGAGGTGAGACCATTTTAATTGTGCGCTTTAGTGCTGGTGTTTGCAGATACGCTCACAAGGATTTATGATGGCATTGAAACAACGTGTAAAAAACAAAAAAACATGTAAAATGTAACCTAGTTCAGTACATATACTCCTTTGACAGACATCATGGGATAGTATTGTTACTCCAGGACGCACTTTATTAATTAAAACAGGGGGAACAAATCACTCTCCACACTGTCTGGCTCCCTGGTATGCCACTGCCATGATTAAAGTGATACAAGGCCATTCTGACACACTCCTTTCGCATGCTTCGTTCTCCCTGTGATCGTGGTATGCTGGCGATTAGCAACGAGTCTTCATGCCAGTTTTACCACATGTGCTTGTCCTTTTTTTTCATTCCTTGCTTATCATCTTCTGTCATCCTTGTAAGCCTTGCCTCTTAAATCCATTTTCTTGTCATGAGTCATGACTATTCTTGTTGTATCCGTCAATTGTGTTCCCTCAGATACAGGATCTTCACTGTGTTTTTGCATAAGAAGTGGGCATAGAAGAGTTTTTATGGATTGGTTTGTGTAGATGTGTAGAGATTTTATTTAAATTAAGGTGAATGTGTATTTCAGGGACTAGGTAGGCGCAATGGGAAGTGTAACCCCTAAGGTCACTGGTCCATCTGGTGGAAAATCTCATGAGAGGCAAACGTCACACATCAAGATATGACCTTTGGTATGTACACTTGAAAGAGAGATAAAATGGCAACAGTAATATCTTTTTTTTTTACTTTACATGATAGACAGTAGTAGTAGTAGTCATAAAAAAATAGAGGAAACCCCCTGCTTGTATTTATCTCAGATACCTTGGTTTTTGTTTTGTTTTGTTTTATTTTCACACCTTTCCTCTCTCCATCTACTCGTTTTCATCGGTCCTATTGTATCTTTATCTCCCATCATTTGGAGCTGCAGGTTTGCACAGGTTAAGACACGTGTTGTTTTGTCTCTCAGGTTTCACGCATTCCAGATATTATCACCAGCCTAGCCCTGGTGATAATTTAGCTTAACTGATAGCCATCTAGACGGCACAGTCAATCACTTTGCAGACAATGATGGATGGCGCCCTCTTGGTCAGGACTGATGCCCACAGATGAAAGGCATGTATCAGGCATGGCCTCAACTGGATAATACATATGTCATGTTGGACAATCCAGTCGTTATCTCTTTAGACAACTCTGTTCTGCTGTCAATTATAATGTGTGTTGTGCTTTACACCAGACAAGTGTCCCTGGAATCAGTCAAAAGGCAAATGAATATTTAATATTTAAATTGGAGCTTCATTTTCTAAATTATTTCAACTGTTCTCTCCAATTTCTTTACTAATCACCTCATCATCCAAGCTATGAATAATAATTTAATGAAGCATTAATGAATGTGAAAATGTACTGGGTAGCAGATTTGAATTTTATGAGGATTGGAATAACACACCTTCTCAAACTCTCTGGTGAGCCTTGATATGTAAATAAGCGAGACATTTTTGGGTTCTTCATGTAGGAAATGTCCAAATTATAAGATATGGCTGCATAAGAAATCAGAGCTTATAATTGAAATTATCCATGGCTGACATTTCCTCCTGTCTCCTTCTGTCATTTTCATTTTGCAAGCTATCTCTTTACAAACAGTAACTCATGGACAGTGCTCTTATTGGCTGTTTATTTCTGTTTCTTCGCATGCATATGTGTATGTATCCACCTCTAATATAGCCTTGGGCAGCTTTTGTCCCCTGTGGGCTCAATGTCAGCAGCCTGACTTTGATGTCAAGCCACAATTTATTCGACTGTCTCTGCGGACTCCCCTGCTGTCCACATAATGTCAGGCAATCAATAATAATGTGACCTACCTGCCTACCCGGCCTGCCCACCGCTTTAGTTATTCACCCCCTGGCCTGCAGTGCTCCAATCTCTGACCCGCTGCCGCCCCTGAAAATCACCCTTTTGTGCCCTGTCCTGACCATTTTTACAGATAATGCCTGTCTAACTATGACAATAACCTCTTCGTCTGTTACCGTGGTAACACAGAAAACACCCCCCCCCCCTTCTCCACTCAACACCCCAGCCTCAAATCAAAGACAAACCTGCACTCTCCTTATTTGAACAATCATTTTCCTATAAAGACAAATAAAGAGATATAGAGATGCATAAAAACATACATTATTAAAAAAACAAACCAGGATTGATCAGCTGTTTGGCCTTGAATATGTTTAGTGAACCCTTTTTGCCCCCCTCTCTTCCTCCCCAAACCCCTGCATGTATGTGGAGGTAAATAGAGAATGGGGAAAGACAGGTGTGCCATTATGGTGCAGATTAGTGGGGAATGCAGGAAGGTTAACACAGACGGGAGTTGGATAACTCAGATGCATATTTGTGTGCGCTTTCAGGCTCATATTCCCTCGGGTTTATGTCAAAATATGTGCGTATAATATATGATCTGCCTGCCAGTTATGATATGTGGGCTTATTCTCTCCATATGCTGAATGAAATTTGAAATATGCTTACTGGGTGTGTATGCATATGCATGTGTGTGTGTGTGTGTGTGTGTGTGCGTGCGTGCGTGCGTGCGTGTGTGTGTGTGTGCGTGTGCATACCTCAGCTTTCTTCCATCTCCTTGCCCTCCCCATGTATGGGCGAGAGTAGCCGCTCACTATCTCCTTGTCTCCAGCTTATCTTCTGGCCTGTCTTGAAGTGTTGGTTGCAGAAAATAGAAACTACTTTGTGGGAATGCAATTCTCAAATATGCACTACACATGCAACACAATACCACGAGACACAAAAAGATAAAGTAGCATAATGCAAGCAATGACACAGGATGTTTTTAACTGTGTAACACCAGCAATTTTTCTAATCTATATGAAATTATCCGCAGGAAAACATTGTTGGCTTTAGCCGGAGCCAAAAAGATAGAAAAAAAAGATATTTGACTTAGCTGTCTGCATACAAATGAGTGTGCAGACACTGTAGCTGTACAAATACATTTCTACCCGTTGTTAGTGTCTCACAGTGTGATTGTAGTGGATCTCTCATGTCCATATCTCTCAGCCAGTCTTACCAGAGCCAGTCCACCAGCCATGTGGTCTCTCTCCACTCTAATTAAACTCACTGTGGTTCCAAACTCCAACCAGAAAGACACAACCTTAGTACCA
The DNA here is from genome assembly GCA_029814465.1 of Ostorhinchus cyanosoma. NCBI lineage: Eukaryota > Metazoa > Chordata > Actinopteri > Kurtiformes > Apogonidae > Ostorhinchus > Ostorhinchus cyanosoma. Next base: position 11,086,502 of record JAPTYQ010000009.1, read on the forward strand.
GCCTCTCTGTCAGCTGTTGCCAAGACCTGTATGTTTTTTGCGAGTGTCAGGGAGAGAAAAATTGAGATGGGCTCATAACCATATTTACTTCTCATTGTAGTCTGTGGAGACATAGTGTAGAAGAGTCTGCCAAGGCAAAAAAGGAGCAGCGGGGGAAAACAAAAGCTGGGAGGGAACACAAAGACGACTCTACAGTAGGCAGTGAAAGACAGTATATCCAAACAGAGCCTAAGTAAGGGAAAAGGGGGTGTTTACTGGATTTAGAAATGAAGAAGAAGAAAGGGAGGAATTCAGGAGAATAGTAATTAACTCTGAATTATTCTATCTCCAAGGGATCAGGGGGATTAATAGAGGCTTTGGATAGGATTTTGCACTTTTCCAGCATGGGAGTCTGGTTCCTCTATGCAAACATTTGTTTATGTGTGCATGTACAGTATGTGTGCGCATACGGGCGTCCTCATGTGTCTCGCTGTATTCCAGAAGGCTCCATGTGTCTGTGCCAGTGGGCTTGTGACCATATCTGCCTGCCAGCCAGCAATTGTGTGTGTATTGATGTATGACTCTACCCCCCACTTACCAAAAGTTCATCCAAGCATTATAAGTTAATCCCCCATAATAGGCAAAAAGACAGAAAATGGGGGTGAGCGGGTGGGAGGTAGGGAGGTAAAGAAGGAACGGGGCTGGGGAGGTTGGGCTTCAAAGGTAGTGAGTGTGTGTAACAGTCTGCTGTGTGTGAGGTATGCCAGGCAGGAGACTACAGATTTAAAGCTAGACAGACCGTTCTAAATCTTCGGCTTATACCCTGTTTTGGGACAGCGAGTGTTGATAAGCCAGGTGGGCAGACACCTCATGTCATTTAGATGAAATCATTGCTCTAGCTGCCCCCCTTTGTAACACAACGGAATCTGAAGTGAGCAACTGAGCACATTTATTTTGTTGTTGTTATTTTTTTTTCTTTTTTATGAATGAATCACCGGCGGAGTATGAAGAAGTGAGAAAGATAAGTGGAAATATATTGGTTTAGGTGTCACACAGAGGTCAGTAGAGGTATGAATTAGCACATGTTATGACGATAGAGAGGGGGGGGGGGGCTGTGCAGTGGCCTTTATCCAAGGAGGCTGAAGTCATATATTCGCTAACATACAATGAATGAGTGTACCTTTTAGCTTGGATTTCCCGTATCTCTTTACCTCCCACTAAGTGTTGCCACTGTCAACACTGTTAAGTTTGTTCAGGATGGGAGGGATCAGAAGGAGGGGGGGGGGGGCGAGAGGGCAGGTGCAAGGGTACACTGGTGGAGGTAGACTTTTTTCAACATGTCTAGAGGCAGTGACCCAGACTGTGGTGGGCCATTCTACCAAACTGGTTTAAACTAATGATCTTGTGCAAATCACAGACAAGACTCGCCTGTTATCTACTGAATCAACAATAATAGTTCGGATAATACTGTAAACTTCCTATTTACAACCTAATTATTTAGTATTTTGCCGTCACTCTTCTTCGTGCGGCCATTTCTGGATGTGTGCTGAGTAGTTTTGGTTGCAACTGTTTTCATTAAAGCCCATTTTTAGCTCATTTTGATCCAGTTTTCAGCAGATGGTTAGTTAAATTCCAGACAGTTTAAAGTATATTTTGTGCAGTTACGCCTAAAAGGCTTTTCTTTGCTGCAGAAAATTACTATTTGCTATGGAGGTTTTTTGTTTTTTTAATATTTTGACCCTGATTTCACACTTTAGAATGCATTTACATAAAAAAATAATGGCACTCACTGAGCTCAAGCAGACTTTCTATCCAAACATGTAATGCTTTGGCCAAATGGACTCAAACTTACATGTAGAACATTATTTTTACATAGCAAAAACAATTTAGGTATCACTTTCATGAGTTCAAATTTAGAAGTTTAGCATTTTAGAAATGGAAATGGAATGGAAAGTACTCTATAAATGATTCTTGTTTCATAAGTAGTGTTTGTGGTTCAGTAGCTAATAGAAGCATTTAGAAAACAGATTTGCAGAATTAAATGCATTTTAAATTTGGTTTTTGGTAATGAGAAAGCATTTAGTAGCAATTCAGCAGTGTGGCCTATACACCTCTACTATCTGTTGATTATTACTCTATGTCCTCTGTTTCTCCTTCATTGAAATATGCTGTTTTCCTCTGCAGTCATGCCTGAATTCATCTTGCATTTTCAAACCCTTATGAATCTGTGCTTGAATGTCTTTCCACAAACACACACACACACACACACACACACACACACACACACACACACACACACACACACATGGGGATACACTTCTCCTTGCTTTCAATTTCAATCTTGTACCCCTTTTCTTTCTCCATTGGCCTATCTCCCTGCCAGTGTGTTACCCCCTCTTCCATATCCCCCCTATCTGTCCCTCACACACAGGCTTTACCGGCCTGCTGATCACGATGGCATGTTTGTTAAAAAAAAATAAAAGAAGGATGAGAAAACGGCGAAGGGATAACCGATGTAGGGAAAAGGAAGAAAGGAGGAATGAATCAACGTGTACACCAGTGGCCTGTTATCTCATTACAGCGGTACCGGCTTGTCACGCATGGCTGAGTGACCCCCTAAGGAGCACCCTTGCCCCTTTATAAGACCTCCTTTATTCACCCGACACTCTCGTATTTCAGTTCAGGCACAAAAAGGGCAATTCTCTCTGGTCTCTGGGCTTTCCACACCAGATTTGTGTATCCAAACCTAACCAAGGCACATATTCAAACATACAACGGGGCCATGGACACATGCACAGAAGCCTTGTCAGGTACTAGTTATGAAACGATGCTTATGGATAATGAAGGCTAATAGAGAGGGTGGATATCCATTTGTTCCACCATTTTCTCCCTATTCCATCCCTCTTGTACAGTCCCATGTGGGTATTTGAAGAGGACTTAAAGAGGGAACTGCTGTCAGCTCAAGTAGTTGCGATGGTGTTCCTCTCGCTGGTTTTTCTCTCTCTTCTGCCAAAATGAAGGCTCATTAGAAGTGAAGGGAGGTCTGTTATTAAATGAGATGGGCAGAGTGCTACTCAGCACTCCTACAGAGAGGGAATGAGGGAGAGAAGCAAGCCAGAGATTGCTTCTCTCCTTAAAAAAAATAAGTAAGGGAAGGAACGGTATGGAGAACATATAAAGTGTATGTGAGTAGAAAAAAAATATTTTAAAGATGCAAACACACGTGCACATAGATGCTAAAAAATGCTTTTAACTTTTCATTTTTGGAACTGTTTGTAACCCTTCCCCAAGTGATTTATCACCAATTAGTATAATATTATCCTTTGTTTCTTGAATTTTTTAAAAATGAAAATCTGTTATTTTTACTGATCATGCAGGTGTTTATAAAAGCTCAGAGTGAATTCAGAGATTTTTAGGTCAAATCAGAAAAAATGTGGAAAAAGTGGCCTTTTCAACAAAATGTATCATGAACTGAAAAGAAAAAGAAGTGTCCACAACCACTGTCATTTATCAAACCATATTAATTTTACTCATGAATCAGTGTTATAGAAGATGACGGTGTTTCCACATTCACTAGAGAGTCTCTGAATGTCCAAATGGGTCATATCTGATGACTTTAAAAAGACGCCAAACTGCATTTTACCCCAATTCTTTACATGTATTGATAGGTTTAGAGGTTCAACAGTTATTTAACATCTTAGATCAGTAGATGCTTTTAGTGAGCAGTGGATGTTTGGGTCTTTATGGGTTAAACTTGACCATAAAGTAAGGTGTGGATCATGAATGAACTCATTACATTTCAGAGCCCAAAGCCATAAAACATTTAACAGCAAAACGTTAGTGCAGATTGGCTCAATCCTAGTAATTACCTCATCTTTACAAATTAGCATAAAACTATCCAGAAGTTGAAGAGGTAAGAGGTGGTACGGACACAGCCTGGAGTAGTGGTCTGTGCCCTTAAACCACGGCAGATTCTTTGCATTAATTCAGCTAAAGACACAATTGAACTATATTTAGCTGCATCTAAAGGGTTTTAGTTAGTGAAGAATGTCTTGGGTCTATGGGTGCTTTTTGTTGTTCATTTAGTTAATTAATAATAATTGGATGGAATAGTAATGGAGGATTTTTCATTACGCAGCTTGGCCATAGGCGCTCCGAGGACCAGATGTACCATTTTCAATGTTTATAGCAAAACTGACTTGAAATTTTCAATATGAATGAATCATACAGTACACATATGCAATGTTGTTTGACATTAATGTATTTTTCTAAAACCAGATGAAAAAAACAATTTAGCAATTTGAATGCAGACGCAGATCATTTTGATCACAATGAAATCTGATGATATTTTTGACATAAATACACCTTTATCTGATTAACTCTACTGACATTTACATTGAATGATTATCCACTCTAGAAACCATTTTAAAATTCAGAATTGAGTGCGTAAAAATGTATTAGTGTGCAAACTCAAGCAAAAAAAAAACAAAAAAAAGAGATAGTGTGAGGATAGTCCCAAAACGGAATTTCTCCATGAAAGTTATCTTCAGAAAAAGCACATCGGTAAGCTTTCAGTGAGCAGTAATAGCATCCTGGTGTTATTTACCCTCTGTTCCCTTTACACTGTTTACCTCAGCTTGTGCAGTGTGTGCACAACATATTCACCCAGGAATAAGCCCTTTGTCAGGCCAACAAAACACCTGGGTGCTACAATTCAGTAAAAAACGACCACTGAGCAAAAGGTGCTGGCGTGAGGTGTTTGAGGAACTGATCTGTTGAGATATGAAGGGCAGGCAGGTGTGTTTGTGTCTGCTAGTGAATGCAACACTAATCATACTGTAAATAGGCTACTGTAAATGGACGGCGAGACATTCATCCCTCAACTCGTCAGTATTAAAATACACATGGCTTGGCAAGACAGCCTGTTGAAACCCCGCCCACCCCCACCCCCCATGTGTGACAGAAGGAGTGTGTGTTTCTGGTAGTAGAGTCTAGAGTAGAAACTTGAGACATGCAGTGAAACATGTTGGCTTACTTTCACTTTGCAACTTATCTCCAATCGTACAAAAAAAAAAAAAAAAAAAAAAGTCGGCTACTGTATTTTTTAATCTTAATCAAACACACGATAAAGTCATGTATTGTTAGAAAACCACACACACGTATGCAGTACAAACTCTGGATCCCTGGCTGTAATGGACAGACTCCAGTAGGTTTTTCTTTCAGTAAATGGACAGAAGAGCCGCCTTAGTCTGAGTATTTGTCCGTACAGTATACGCTTTGGAAATGACTTGCAGAATGAATTGATTCAAGGATAGAGGGAGAGGGGAAGTGAGAGAGACAGCGAGGCAGCAGCACTTTGTCCCAACCCTTTTAGCGTGATTAGCTGTAGTCCTAATGTCTCTCCCCTTATTTATACTCTGAGTCAGCCTTTCTCCTCTCCTTCACTCCGCTAGTCTGTCCTGACCGTAAAAGACGGAGGTGTCAATACGTTTTCATTTGGAAAATATGAAATCGATGGCAATTGGCGTCAAATTAAAACATGCCTTCATTTCTGCTCTTGTTTCTGATGCCATAAAACAAGCCAAAAAACCCCCAAAAATTACCAATAAGCATTAATTGAACCTGTTCTGCACTGCAGTGTGGCAGTCATCCAAAACAAGTTAAAGCCACCTGAGTTTCATCTACAGGAAGGACAGTGTGTTTTTTTTCTGTCCTCCTCTCCTTGTACAGTTGATTTCATGTTTTCCCACTGTCCTCAAAACACTACCCTTAAAAGACTTAATATGACTACCAATGTGGAATGCAGAAGTGAAATTACCCATTTATTTAAGGAAATATTTCATTAATATGTGGATAATACACCTCGCATTCAGAATGGGACAGTATGTACCAAACTATACTGTATTAAATCTTCTTCTGATACTTTATCGATACACTGGTGTTAAATTCGAATTGGTATTTTTATGAAAACATACAGATGTCTTATCCTCTTGAGACCCAGCAATGCATTTTTGTCCTCTGTAGGGGACAAAAGTAATAAAAAAAAACACTGTCCACTGCAAAGGACCTTGCATAAAATATAAAATAAATGTAAAAAAAAAATTATAAAACCTGTATCTGAAAAAACTGTTGCATTATGCCGTTTCTAAATCAAGACATTTATTTAATGAAAAAAGAAAAGAAAAAAATTACTTTTCTGGCTATTTGCATTACAGTCAATAAATGCTTAATTCCTCTCATTTGTCATTTTAGGAATTTTGTATTGTATTCTGGGTTACTCTTCATTTTACTTATAATACACAGTGATGGTGTCACAGCTTTTCATTTAACTTTCTCAAACCTTGCATTAAAGATACAAATCTATTGGGGTTATTTGGTGCCTATAGGACTCTTAATAATGGCAGGAAGTGGCTCTTATAGGAAATGGAATTGGAATTACTGGAATTACCGGCTTTGAGGTAAAATAATGTGCAGGGGAATTATTCGAATGATTGTTAAAGGCTCAAAAATAAGCTCTCATGATACTTTTGCATTAACATGGTTAAAATGCAGGACATGTCAGTGTATTTTCAGCTTATAGTTGGATTTACAGCCAAATCTGAGTTGCCTTTAACAAATCCATCGGTCAACCACAACATAATAGATATAGTACATTATGTCACGTACAGCGCAAACATATAATCAAATTCACCGCAACACAAACCACCACAGTACGGTTCTACCAGTGCTGCAGTCCTGCGAAAAAACACACAAACAGAGTCTTGAGCACACCCTGTCATTCTGTATTCATCCATCAAGCCACGCATCCATCATCTTTTCAGTGTTGCCCTTGGTCTTATGGGATATTGGTAGGAATTTATAATATTTACTGGCTCTCCCATCATTGAATGCACCTCATTAGGATACTCCATTATGGACGCCAGCCACATTAGCAGCAACATATGCAAGCAGATTGCCTCTGCCAAACACTGCATATCATTCTGGTCCATTAAAGCAAGTCATTTACCTTGATAAATAGGTAGAGGCTCAGGGGAATTGAAAAGGCAGGGGACTCTTCCCTTCCCTCACTTCATCTTTTTCTTTCTCCTTTTCTGCAATTTTAACAGCTCCGTCTGTGTGGGTTTCTGAGCACACTTTCTCTGCACGCCATTCACTTGCATCTATCTTCTTCTGTCTTTACTCGCTCGCTTCTTTTGAGCCCTCCAGACTTCTCAACTTTGCAAACTTTGAGCCTCCGTGCTGCCTTACACTATCCCGTTCCTTCCTTTTCCACCATTCCATTCCTGCATCCCCTCGTCTCTTGCTTCAAATTTTTATTTTTTGCCAAGAGCTGCATTTTAAGGAAGGAGGGACTATAGCAAGA
>JAPTYQ010000009.1:11172389-11184302 GCA_029814465.1 Ostorhinchus cyanosoma
TTTGTTTTGTTTTGTTTTGTTTTGTTTTGTTTTGTTTTGTTTTGTTTTGTTTTGTTTTGTTTTGTTTTGTTTTGTTTGTTTGTTTGTTTGTTTGTTTGTTTTTTGTTGCCACATATGGGTGAGGAACCAAATATGGTAACTTCATTAACCTTGATTTTCTACATAATAATAAAAAATTCTGAAACATTTCACAAAAATAATGAAGTCTTCTAATAACACACTAAGGCTGGTCATAATTTGGAATTTCACTGTATTTCTATGAGGGTCCTATGAAGGGTTAACCTTTAACCTTTATTATTACTGAAATAATCCTCATATCTGTCTTTCTTCATTCATCTCTGGTGCTGTAAGTTGCGATACAACAGCTACTTTTGAAATTATTCTTCCATTCTTATTGAAGTAGTTATGTCATACTTTATTAATATTATATTATCTGTTTCTAACAATGAAGAAGAAGAAAAAGTGAGCTCCTCAAAACACAGTTTCATAACACTTTATTCCTGTTCTATGTACCATGCACTCTCTCTCAATTCTCCATCTTTATTATTTAAGCTCTTTACTTGTCTTGCTTGAACCCATTTAGTGGGATCTGTTTCTTGGCGGACGTATCTACATGTGATTTTAATGCACCTTATTGAAAACCGGAATCTAAAGACGAAGCGAGTAAATCATCATCAGTGCATTTCTCTCGGGGGTGCACAATGTCAAAGCCAAATTGGAGATCACACTTCAGTGTATTTAATCAGAAGTACTGTACAGCTCATAAAATATTCCCAAAGAGCTGTTTGTGCTGCAGCTCTCTGTTTCAATAGTGTATAACGTGTGTAACAACTAAACACGGTGATGATAGTTGAAAGCAAATGTAGCTCTTTGTGTTGGTTGTAGCTTCAGAAGAGGCCACATGTTGTAGATTCGTGCATTAATTAGAAATCAGAGGCTCTTGCATCACAGCCTGTCAGCATCCACAAAACAAACTTCATACTCTTTGTTGTTTTTCCATCTCTGTTGGTTTCGTTGCATTCACATTTTACATGTTGTGTCTTTTATCCATTATTAATTGCGACTGACACTACCATTCTGATGTTGCCTCAGCTGGTAGGAGTCTTTTGTCTCAATGCAGATTCATGCAAACATAAATATGTAAGCATTTGTACCCTCGACATGACAGAACACATGTTTTTCACTAAAAGATAGGAAACGTGCAGGTTTTATCTAATATATTTGACTCTATATCATAATGGAATAAAAACAGAAATAGAAAACAGTATTGTATCAACCACAGACACTGTATGATGTATAAATATTTTATTTTAAGATATGACAAACATTGAAATGTATTTGGAGCTCAGATAACATTAAGGGTCAAATGAAGAAAATAAAAGCAACAGTATGTGGTGATAGATGATTCAATTATTTGTAATAATGAGATAATATCCTGAGGAACATGTACGGCTACATGATGAGATGTGTTTCACCATTTACTTTTTCTTGTCAAGTGGTTTTCATCTTATTTTCTCTGTAGTTCTGTGTTGGTTGAATTTTTAACAGGTTTACAGTTCCATTGTGGGTTATCATCATTGGCCCAAAATAATACTACAAAAAGCATTTTTTAATGATGCTGTTGGAGGTTTTGAAGCTTGTTTGATATGACCAAGGTCATGATGTGACGTTTTGAGTCTTCATATGGTGTTGAAGGTTGGAAGGTTCAGCCATAAAGTTCTTGCTTTTCCAGTGATGTTACAGGAAATCAGTTTTTATTTACTGTTGGCCAGAAAAGATGTGGTACATCTGGTCCTGTGCTATGCCGCCATAAGTGGCCAACACTTCAGTGACATCCTTATAAAAATTCCTGTGGGTAGGACACACAAAACACAACATTCTTGGTAACAATGAATCTTCTCATCCTGCAATTATAATATTGCCTTTAAAAGATCCTTACGTTGCCTTCTCTTCTATCTTCAAGCCCTTGATGCTGTCCAGGTATCCACTGGCAGTGTTGACGGCTTCATTATAATAATGCTTAACACCATCTGTGAACCTGGTCAGTGTTCCGCGCTCCTCCTCAGCTTGCCTCGGCATACGAAAGCTTTCAGCACCTGCACAAAAACAGATCAGAGAAGGTAAAGGGTGTGACACTCAGGCAAGAAACGAACATCTTTTCCACGTGAAAGGACACTTACTGAGAGCAAGAAGTGCAACCAGCACAGTGATGACCAGCAGCTTATTCATAGTGTCGCTCAGTGAGGCAACTGTCAGACAAAAACAGGAGAAAAGTTTAGTGTACATAGTTTATTAAGCTTTTCACAAACACTCTTCCAAACTCAACACAAAGGCTGTAACAGTAGATGTCAGGATGTCTCCACTAGGGTGAGACATTGTCCTAGATTTTCCACATGCTGCAGCTGATTGGATTGAACATACAAACTGTTTGAGTATGCAGGTCTTACACTGACAGGACAACAACATTTGTTACTAGAGAACGTGAAAAAAAACAAAACAAAACATTATCTTAACGCTAACTCAACACCCATCAAAGAAAGGTCGACCGTATTCCATCAAATGAATGAAATAAATGTGGTTCTACTCACTGTATTTGTCTCCTGAAAGAGCTGAGATGAAGAAGAATAAGAGGCACCGTTAGCCCAACCTGTTTATATAGGAGTGCGAATGTGTTGACTTGTCGCTTCCAGAGCCAAAGTGCACTCAACAGGAGATAAACACACACTGTTGTCCAGTGTGTGTGCGTGTGCGTATGTGTGCGGGTGTGTGTGTGTGTGTGTGTGTTTGTAGGGGTTAAATTGAGTCTTGATAAAGCAGGCATTGTGCATATCTATGTGAACACAAGGATTGCATGAGAAGCATCAAAAAGAAACGTTAACATCATCAGCCAACTTTACAGAATAATCTCTGACTTGATTTGGTTTGCACAGGGACATCCCATCATCACACAAACGTATGAGGAGCTCATTCCGAAATGGTCTGAAATGAGTTATTCTTAATTAATTAGTATAGTAGTTTATTCAGGACACTCTTTGCCCGTTCACTAACCTCCACAAGGAGGAATTTGTTACTTGTGCAACGTTGGTGCTTCATGTCACATTCCAACAGTCCTAAGTCCTACGAAGACAGACCGAGGTCCAGAGTGTGTCGAACACGTCATCTGGCTAAACTCAGGTTATGAAATATTTAGGTCAGAAAGATTAGATTTACAAATTTAGAGTACAGTTCATTTGGTAGCTTATCATTAAGGGAGCACATCCATAAGCTGTGTTTTAATCACAAATGGGAAAGAATTGGTTTTATCGTAAGAATTCCTGACAAGACTAACGGACCGTTCAGTTTTGTTTGCTTTGTATTGTTTAGACTACACACATAACACAAAACATAAACTTTGCTTGATTTTCAATTTTAAAACTTTATTTATATGCTTTATTTATTTATTTATTCACATACAGTACATATTGATTATTTTTTTGTTATGAGCCAAGAAGGTTTGTTTAAATGGAATATTACCTAGGTAATTAATTCATTTTTTTAGTGATGGTTGAACATTTGCAGTTTTGCAAGCAATAATAACAGCTTTTTTTTATTTAATTTAACCCATAAAGACCCAGTACGGCTTTGATGATAGTCCCCAAATGATGATTTCTCTATATTTTACTTTTCTTGAGTGATTTGTCACCATTTATTGTAATATTATCTTCTTCACTTTGCATTTTTTCAGCAAAAATCATATATTTTCCTATATCAAATATGTTTTCCTATATTTAATTGAATTCCATGTAGCTGTTCATAAAAGCTCAGATTAAAGTTGAGGTTTATTATAACAAAAACTGAAAAAAAGATTTAAAAAGTGACTTGTTTAGCATTGATATCAATAACTGAATATAAAACAAGTGTGTTCATCTGCTGTCATTTATCAAACTGTGGGTTTTACTGGTGAATCAATGACAGTGTTTCCACGTTAACAGTGGAGTCTCTGAACATCCAAATGGGTCATATCTGATGAATATGAAAAGATGACAAACTGCATTTTATATCCGTTACTTACATGCATTGATAGGATTAGTTAATCAGAAGTTATTAATGTGTAACATCAGTAGGTGGTTGTGGACACCAGTGGATGTTTGGGTCTTTATGGGTTCACATTAACTGTATGTACAAATATCATTTTAAACCAGTTAATACACATTAGAATCAGATAAAGATCATTTCTGCATCTGCAAAATTGAAAACTCTGGATATGGTTTTGACCAGTTTTTGATAATCATTGCTAACATTGCTAACTTGTTATGTGATCCGCACTCATGTGTCATGTCGCTTATTACCCAAGAATGTGAGTCACTATTAGGACAGCTGTGGGCGACAGTGTTTGCATTTGATGAAATTCTTCTGATTTAGTGTCATGGGAGGTCTGCTCTGTTTGACTGGATGACATTGAACTGCATATTGGCATGAAACTGATGTTTGTGGTGTTTCAGATCTGTCAGCTTAAAGTCTTGAAAAAAAAAACATCCTGAACTCTGACTTAGTTCTTACACTTCATCAAAAATCTAAAATAATGTCATGCGTGAAATTTAGCAAAATGTAATAAATGAGCAGAACCCCTAGTTCTTACACTACATCATCTAAATCATCATGTAAACTTTCCCCAGACCAGCATACTGAAGACACCTATTACAATTGATAGGCAGTGCTTTGTGTTGGGAAATTATACAGTCATTAATATAATGAATATTAAACAATATGTTTAATATGTGTCCCAGTAGAAGTCGACTATCCCATCATTATTATAACAACATTTTTCTTATTACTGCTACATTAATTGTTCAAATAAGTGCAACAATTTTAAAATGAATGAATGATTTCAATTCATTTTCAATGGTCCCAGATTGTTTATGTGATCTATTAGTTATCTGTTGGCATAAGATCCACCCTTATTTACATCCAAGCAAAAATGTGCCACACGTTTTCTCTAATAATACATTACAAAGTTATGAGCCTCTGCTTTATCTGTGTAACCCTTAAATGTTTGGATGAAAACAAACACCAAATACTTTTCACTTCATTTTATTGACCACATACATACATGTACAACACAAACACGTGCAGATTTTTGTTATTGTATCCAACACAAAACACTGCAAATGCACAAATTGCATAGCGGATTTTGACATTTCCCATACTTTTGATTTGACTCTCTTTGGTGAAGCTACAGATCTGAGGAGAGCCAATCGATGCATTTGCGTTGGGCATTGCTTATCTCAACCAAAAGTGACAAAGTTTCTATGATCTATTTTCTGTTACAGGCTGGTGACAGGTGGTTTTCTCCATTGCATTTTTTTATTAGTTGGCAGGCATGTATACATTCAGGTATGTCCTGATGTTCTCAATGGCGTCGCTCAGAAATTGGCCAACTTGTGGGCGCAGATAATGCTCATAAGCCCCCAGGACTTTAGTACGGGCCTCATCCAGGGCGGGCTGAATTTCCTCATGAACACCCCTGCACAAATAAAAACAAGTTATGTGATACAATTGCATAGGATTTCAATTTGGAACACTTTCAAAATTACATTCCATTCTTCCCTGAGGTGTTCTGTGAATACTCACTTTACCAGCTCGACCGCAGCACCGACTCTAGGGTCTGCCTTTGCATTATTTACATAGGACATGACTGCCTGTCCACGCTCATCCTGGCCGGCTTGTTCCAGTCTTTGCGCCAGATTGTTGTAAGCATTTTGAAGCCTTTGGTAGAAAACTCTCTTATAGTTGTCATACTTCTCAACAAGTTCAGGAGAAGGTGCTGGAATGTCACACAGGCTCAGGGAGACTAAGGATAATACAAAACAGAACAGAACAACATCCACTCAACAAGACAGAACTCGTGATTTTAAAATGTCATGAAATATTTACATGCAAAACAATCATTCTTAGGTTGGTATCAATGTGATTTTATAGAACTATATTGGTTCTGCTCTGAAAACTGTGTACTCTATTGCACTGGGCTTGGACTTAAAGTCAATTAATATATAAGTCAGTGTTAAAAATATAAAAACTAAGAGTCACTCGGGTTAAACATCTATTTCTGTCTGTCATCTCACATGCAGAAGTAGTGATCATTTATGCAAATATTATTTCTGCAGCACATGAATCAAACTATAAAATATTATCATTTTTCAACATAGGAAAACTTGATATAGTCATTTAATTTTTTCGAATTTCAACTAAAGACGTAGTTCATCTTTTATTTACGATTCAGTCCCTAACGACTGCTGTTCTGACAATCATCATTGCCTTACCCTGCAGGGTGAGAATCAGCGCAATGGCATATTTTGCATTCATCTCTGAAACAGAAACAAAAGGAACCTTAGTTTCACTAGTCAACATTTCATCTCCATATCTAACATGTTAAATTAGTAAGATGGGGTAATATGCACGTTAGATGAACAAGTTAATGAAGCAAAAAAAAACAAGAAATGCAACACAATGACTTCAGTTCTTCCAAATTAGTTGCATGCATTCAGGAAAATAATTACCTGCTTCCTTGTTTGGTGTACAGGTCCAAGAAATGACAGTCTTCTCTGAGTGCGAGTTGTCTGTAACTCGGAGCTCACATCTGGACAGGATGATATAGGGGGGACTGCAAACAAACGTCATCTGACGAGCATACACACACACCTACACACATGCACGTGGGTGCACATGCAGACACCCACACACATGTTCACCTAAACAAAGTCCACTGTACATGATATTCACTTTAAATACTGTGGAAATATGACTTTGACTGGTTATGCAAGGATACTCCAGTCTGCACTTATCATGTTGGATTGCATATGCACTTGGAGCCCAGACATCACTGCACTTCATAACCCACATACTCGACACATTACAGAAAACCTTCTAAAAAAACCTCGTCTTTCGTGATCTGTTGCAATAATAGACATTGCTGATCAGATCAACACCAATTTTCTTTCATAGCAAGTCAGATTCTCCTCATAAAGTATGCTTTAGAGAAATACCAGAGCCACATGGTCAGCAGGTCACTCAGCCAACACCTGTCTAGACACACTGCGCTTGGATTCTACCCTGACCTTTCACCCTTCACACACAAGATAATGCGCTTGCAAATGAATAAATCATCAGTATGATGTTGAAACCATTTGCTTTTTGCTCACTGCTTGTACTTCCTATTGTGTACGTGCTATGTGCTAATGCTAAAGCTAGATACTGTGTGTATTAGGATGTTAAATAAAGCAAGTTAAACTCAACCTTTGACCTTTTGTGTCTTTGTGTAATTTACCACTAATCATTAATTTCGTTTGCCCTTATTTTGGATTTTTGCAGACAAGAAATGTTTAAGATAAAATGCAATATCATACCAGCGGTTTCCTAGTTTGTATATGACACTAAATGCAACTTATTCATTGTTTTTTTTCTAGGGAAATGTCAGCCAGCAGTAGCAGTAGCACTGTATGTGATGTGGAAACTGCAAATGACACTACAGTTGTGAAATTTCATTGTACTTATGTGCGATGAGTCTCATATGCTAATAATTGCTCATTCATTAACTCTGTTGTTTTTTCTTCATTTCTTTTTATTGAGCTGATTAAAACATATATAATTCCCTTCTAAGGATCACTGGAGTTCATCTGTTTGTGTATGTGTTCATTAACGCTACCTTCCTTAACAAAGGCAACAAGGATTATTTGATGCAAATTGTAAAAAAACCTTGTTTGAGTCTTTGTGAAATGTTCAAATATTTGTTCAGCATTGCAAGCTTTGACACAACAACATCCATTGCCAATATTTTATTTATTGAGTGTTAAGTTTTGAGAATCAGTGATGATCAATAGGACTCAATTAAAAGGCGAGTAATCATCAATTGTTGTCTTAATCTTCTCCCACAAGGTGCTTTTTAAACCCGAGGCCCAGTCAGTGTAGCTGGCAGTGGCTGGTTGGATGTGGTCTTCATAGTAAGTACCAGCAAAGCTTAGCGCTGCTTCTCCAAAATCCTGGACTTTGACTTTTGCTTCCCTATAAGACACAGTACAAGAACAAGGTACATGTAAACACACAACACTGTGTAAACTGATCTTTGCAAAATACTTTAAGGATTCTGACAATCATTGACAGAGATGTCTGATTTGGTTGCATCAAAAAGCTGCACGTTGAGGATGAACAGAGTGGATTTGGTAAATACCAGGCTTTCTCAGTCAGCCTCTGCAAAATTCCAGGAGAGACAGGTTGTTCCAATGTCTCCGCAAAAACTGGTCCACATGCTGCAGAAATTAGATGCATGTAAGTGAAGAAAGCATATTATAAATCTAATAAACAAGCTAAGAATAATGGAATACCTTGAATTAGTAAGATGAGACTAAAAACAAGTGCTTTTGCCTCCATCTGTCCAATGAAGAAAGAGAAAAACACAATTATTTTTAAATGGTCTGTCAGATCAACCCCTTCGATGAAAATAACCCAAAAGAAAGAACTGTTTTAATAATAAAGTTTCATGTACAGTATTTTGCTGTAACTAATAAAGTAATAAACTCAGATTTGTTGACCACTGGAATGTTGTTGACTTTAACATTACGACAAAAGATTTAATAAAGGGTGTTTTTACCTTTTCTTCTGATCTTTCAAACAGAAGTTGAATGAAACTAGTGTCATCATGTAGTTTTATTTGTATTAGGGCGACAATGTGTCCTGATCAGATGAACCCCACGCCCCCTCACTCTCCACCTCCTTTTTCCTGTTTTCTAGACAAAGTTCACAATTATGTGACGTTACAGAACCAAGAACAAGATTTATCTGCTACATTTTCTTGACACTGATACACAGACATGCACATATGCAAAAGGCCAAAGAGGTCTACTTTAACCCATAAAGACCCAGAGATCATTTTGTGGTCGTTCCCAAATTAATTTTTCTCTATATTTAACTTTACTTAAGTGATTCATCACCGTTGATTGTAATATTATCCTCCTTATTTTGTGTTTTTCAGTGTAAATCATGTATTTTCCTATATTTAATTCACTGATTATGTACATGTACATAAAAACTCAGAACAAAACTCAAGACAGTCCAACAAAAAACTGTGGTTCTTTTTTTTTTTTTCTAGTTGGGTAGTTTATTAGTGTGTTTAACCCATAAAAACCAGGGCTACTTTTCTGCCCATTCCCAAATGTCTCTATTTAACCTTTCCTAAGTGATTTATCACCATTTATTATAATATTTCCCTCTGTATTTTGCATTTTTCACTGTAAATCATGTATTTCCCTATATTTAATTTCCTATATTTATGAAAACTCAGTAAATTCAAAGGTTATTATATCAAATACAGAGAAAACTCAAGAAAAATGTCTTTTTCAGTATAATAGATCATTAACTGAACATAATCCATGAGTCTCCATTCAGTGTCATTGATCCAACTCCATGGGTTTTACTGGTAAATCAATGTTGTAGAAGATGACGGTGTTTCCATGTTCACTACAGAGCCTCTGAACGTCCAAATGGGTCAAATGTGATGACCTTGAAAAGATGACAAACTGCATTTTACATTAATTATTTACATGTATTGATAGGTTTAATGGATTAACATGTATTAAACAGTTTAGATCAGTAGATGGTTTTGATTGCCAGTGGATGTTTGCGTCTTTATGGGTTAAAAACAAGGAATCACAGGCAAAATCCCTTTATTTAAAGTGTATTTTATAGCTGTTACATTCCTATTTTCACATTCAAATCCTAAAACTCTTTATATCTTTTCAAGATAAACATTGGTTGAGTTCAACAACTGCCCATACACCCTTTGGATTTCAACGTGTTTGGCGGTTGCTGACATGCACACAAGTCAATCAAAGTCTCTTACAGCAACAGAGATATGAGTCTGACTTGAGGTTGGTCTGAAATAACATTCTAGGGCAAGTACAGCGTTAGATCGGATAGAGGCCACTGTGAAATAAAGTTAATCTTGTCAGTTTGTTAAACTGGGCTCTTGCTACGTGTTCTGAATGGGGGAAAAATCTCATCACTCAGGTGGGGGTGATGTAATCTCACAAAACAAATGACTGCATTATGCATCACAAAAGTAAAACTTACTCCAACTTAAAGGCGTTAATTGATAAAAGTGTATTGTCATGCATTTGGTGCGACTTATTTCTATAAAACTATAGAAATAAAAAAAAAAAAAAGCTGAAACTTATTTTTATGTTCTTTGGGGAAAATGTGAAATAATCTCTTTTCCTTCAATCTTTGCTTGAATTGGCCTTTATTCCATCAGGAGTGGTCGCTTATTACACACAAAAATGTCACCGGAGCATCATCGTATTAATAAGAAAGCTGAGATTGGATCAACAACTGCTTGTAACATGATAATATATATGCAACTGTAAAGTAAAATTTACTTTACTTTAAATACAAAGACTACGACTACAGTGGCTGAAGGTGGATTTCAACCTAATGGAGAGTAAAATATGACGAGTGTACAGCGTATGCCCTCTGTGCACCCAAGACTGCACTCTGTCACTCAGTTCTCTTTACAGAACAGAACAGATTTCACTGAACTGGGACTACTGGTGGATTATTAACTCATCATAAACAGTGACTTTAGCCTAAGGGTTGTGAAATGCCTGAAAAGCAGTCATGTTGGCACTTGCCCTTTGTACCTCTGATTGGCACAAATAAACTATAATCTGTTTGTTACTGCTGACACAAATAAAGTATTATCTGTTTTTGTTGCTAATAGCTACTAGCTGACTTTGTGATCACCAGTGCAATTTCATTAAGCTTTTGACTATTATATAATTTTTTTTCACTTGATGTAAAAGACTTGCCAGCACATTCACCCTGTAATTATTAAGGGCATGCATTTTGTTAAACACATCGTATATGCACCTTAAACCAGCCCCAATACTTTTACAGGGTGTTCATAATAAAGGTTCATTTACAGGACGGTACATTTCATTTCTTTGCATTTCTCTCACCTGGTTGTGTTCACTACAACAGATTTCTTTTGTGTGACACCATCAGATGTACATGTTATGTGATACTGATCCCACGAAAAAACAAATGAATTTTACTGATGAAACTTTTAATGACCAAGATGAGCCACGTTAAACATTATATCATATCAATTTACACCTAACTGTTGAATTCCAACTCAAAGAGTATGTCAGCTTTTAAAACTGATTTTAGACTCATTTTGGTCATTTATTTATGTGATAGAGTGTATAGTTCATTTATTTTAGAAAAGAATGTGTTTGACTTCCTGAGACACAGGACAGTAAAAGCTTTGGCTTTTTTTGTTTGTTTGTTTTTTGCATTAAATAATTGTATTGATTAGAAACAGCATGAAGCAGCTTTTTTTTTTCTCCAAATGCATTTATTTATTTATTTATTATTTAATGGAAGGTCATTTTCAGTGGACAGCATTTTTAAATAAAGTTGTGAAACTCTTCTCCTACAGAGAACAAAAATGCATTGCTGTGTGGTAGGAGGTTAATATAAGACCATGGAAAGATCCTTTAACGTGTACGTGATCCTTGCAAAACAAACAGTATTTTCATAGGTTTTAATTAAGAGGTTTTCGTTTGTTTGTTTGTTTGTTTGTTTGTTTATTTGTTGTACAAAGATCTTGTTTTATCTAAATTTTTTTAAATAGAAGAAAACAGACAGACTGTTCAGAGAAACTGAGTGTAAGATAGGATTAGAGCTGTTCATGTATTTATATCACACAAAAGTCATCAGAATACGTCATGAATGAGAAACAGATCACCAAATTTATATCAAAACGTTTTAATGAATTCCACTTTACATATTACATTCGAATTACAAAATCATCTCTTTAAAAGCAAGTAATGACGGCTGATCATTTCAACATTGTTTCTCTGTTTTTTGGGTGGGGGTGGGGGG
>JAPTYQ010000009.1:11185722-11199183 GCA_029814465.1 Ostorhinchus cyanosoma
TATATATATTTGTGTGTGTGTGTGTGTGTGTGTGTGTGTGTGTGTGTGTGTGTGTGTTGATGGAGTGAGGTTGTGAAGATGATCTTGATGAATTTGCTCGAGGATCAGAGTTTATCTCCCAGCAGCAGTGATGTGTCGAGAGGTAAAGTGAAACCTGATGTATAGATGGAACATAGTTCACCCCTGATTTCACTGACCTGAGGTATCTGGAGCCTCCTTTGGACCTGATTGTGTTGTACTGTTGTGTCACGCAGCTAGCATTTTTTTTTTTTTACAAAGGGGGTCATCAAACTTTACATGTCAACGTATTGGATTCAACTAATTTTGTTGTAATGTGTTGATATCTTTACAGTGCTTTGGCTATTACACACTTTGTTGCAATCTGCTGGTCTATTTCAGAGTGGCTTCTATTTTATCCAGACCTTCCCTTTCTTAAAAAGGAAAGAAATCAGACAAAGCCAAATGGCATCTGTCTTGTAAGTTAGCACATAGAAGAGTGAACTACAGTAACCTCCCATTACAACTTGGGTGAGAGCCAGGAAGTCTGTCTGAAGGTTTGAAGGTTTCATCAGCGCTTACATATCTGTTTTCACACCAAGTAGTCTGTTGCAAAGGGCCAAAATCCCATTTGTTGCTGGTGACTTGGCCTGTGAGGTGCTGCTGCCATGATGAATAGCCTCCAATTGAGTTAAATGAGCTTTCACATGCCTCAGTGCTCACACAATACCTTTAAAAGACTGTTCTTTTTCATGACTGTTGTGTGAAGTGGCCAGTAGATTTATGCATGAGCTTTTACTTGCGTGCATATAAGGTCCTCTTGAATAATTGTATGAGGCATAGGGTGTGAAAGTGCATATCTTGTGTGCTCCTAATTTGCAATAACAAGCTTAGAAAAGGTTGTTTTTGTGTTTGGCCAAAGGCCCCTGTAGTGACTGGTGTTGTGTGCCAGCGGTGAAGGGGAGGCAAAGAATGGAAAAAAAGAAAAGGGTTTGCAATAGGAGGTAAAATCTCTGCAGGGGTGAGTTAGCAGAGGTTACTGGCAGTCACAGACGAGCTAGCACCTGCAAGATGTGACTTTTTCTATTTTTTTACTTTTTAACTGTCCGTGCTCAGAAGGCAGACGCTCTGTAGGACCAGACAGAAAAGAAGTGCTGAACTTGCAGAATAACTGTGGTGTTTCTGTGTTTACCATTCATGACTGCATGCAATGATGATTCATTGGCATTTCACTTGTCAGTTAACGAGTCAGTTTCTAAATTACCACTGTTTCCTAAAAGGGAGTGATATCATAGGGGATAAACACCATTACTCAGTGGGTGAATTAACAAGTGATGCCCTTTAACACAGATAGAAAACATAAACATGTTTTCCTATTGCACAATTTGATTGTTTTGGAGCAAGAAGACTGAACTTAACACAACGTAAAAGAATACAAGCAGACATTGGTGCAGTATGGACATAAAAATGACTATTACTGTTTTAGTTACAGCCATGCATTTGTTGGCACGGTTTTGTCATAATGGTCATGTCAAGTCACTCAAGGATTTTTTGTTAAACATGCACAAGTTATCGTGATATGTTAATGTAACAGGTAATAAACATTTTCTGTAAACCTTTGACATATTACATATTTTCCTATTACACAATGTTTTTGTTTATGAAGATGAGAAAACATGAAACTTTATCATAAAGTTCACCTAAATATTAGTGAAATATTTTGACTGATATTATTATGTTTTATTATTTCTTTTATTTTCTGGATAAGATTGCACCACAGCCTAAGAAACTTTTTTAGCTGAACAGTTCTTATAGACACCTATAGACTTTCTCCCCTATTGTGCCAACTGTAATTTACTTGCTTTCCTCAAAAGAAAACACAGCTGCTTCTTGTTGCAGCATGGATTCAAGTGGAGGGGTCAGAGGAGAAGAGACAAGATGGACGAGGGACAAATGGTGTCCTCTGCTGGCCTCTGTTCTGCACTTCAAAGGCAAAATCCTGCTGTGTTTAATAGGCCATAATCTTAAACTGATCTGAGTTTAGAACAATTGGAACCGTCTTTTCCCCCAGGATGGAGCCAGATGTGAAGACAACTAGTTTTTTACATCTTTAATATTGGAAGCACTGATGTTTATACAGTGTCTGTTTGGTGGTGTTTGACTTATAACAACTTGTTAAGCCTAACATGGAAATGTATGCAAAATCTAAAACTGTAAAGTCTATGTGTATGGCCTAATAAAGTTGAATGTCACCTATTGTTGCATATATGAATGAAAAGATAATTGCAAAACAAAACAGATAAAATGTCACCATGAGGAAATTCAATCTGGGGCACAAAGTGTCTCCAAATGCCTGCTGGGAACGACCGAAAGGAATCTGGGAACAGATCTTAACAAGTCTGAACTGGAAAAAAAACTGTCTGCTAGATGTTGAGGGGGTGGCTTCTCAAGGAGATCAAATGAAGACGGTAGAAGGTGGAGGGCACGTTTACGATGGGAGTCAAGAACTGATGTTTTTACTTCAACATTAAATACTTTATCTTATGTCTTGTCTGTGTGTTCACAGAGGCCATTACATAATTGTTATTGTGGCCTTATGCAACAAGGATATGGGTGGGGGGGTTATGAAAATGTATAAAACCTACACTGGTTCTGTCTCTAGGGTAGATATTTGCTTTTCATTCTGGTTTGTCATTATATTTCTGCTTTATCTTTAAATAGACAAAACATACAGCAGTGAAGTGCTTTGTGCAGCTTGCATTTCCTAGTGTAACTGAGCCTCATCTTAAATAATAGATTACTGTTAAATGTTTGATCGAGAAACAAAGAGTGGAAAGGCTGTTTCTTTTCTAAGTTCTTTATTCACTCAGCACTGTTTTGCACAGAGAGCAGCATGGTGGGCATATGACAAAGGAAACACAAGGGACACCATTCAGACTGAAGAACAAGTAGGCAGCATTGCTTTTTTTTTTTTTCTTAATGATTGTCATAAATGCATCAAGTCATTTTACATTCCACTTCTGTGAGGCACAACAACAAGAAATGTAGACAATACAGAGGGACACTTAGTGGTTCAGTATTTCTTCTACATACTGCTGTATATGAACGTCCCCTTCTTTCAGTGCATTTATTGAAATGTAAGACAATTAGATTTGGTGCAGATGTTATATGTACAATCCATTTCCTTCTACTCCACCCCAGTATGAAACAAACATGATGACAAAAACTTGGAGAAATTGATGGAACAGTTAACTCAAAGTAGACAGTAGATAAGCATATATTGGATTCTTTTGTGCATTGAAATGTGTTATTGAATGAGGTACCTGTGTTCAGTGATCATGGGAGAAATGAGACGAGCACAGAGGGGGAAAAATATGCAAAAGATAGAACCCAAACTCATCTGTAAAATAATGCGCTTTCTCTTCCCGCTTCTCTCTTTTCAACCCATTCTCCCTGAACACAAGTGTACCCAAATGAAGATATCATCAGTAACTCTTAACCCCTCATTTCCCTTCTTTGAAAGAGTATAAAGAAATCAGTGGTTTACTACCCACAGTGGACCACCAATGATCTAAAACCCTTTAAAAATGTGCAGTCTTTAGGCTGGGATGGTTTCCTTGACTTTCTCCACGATGCCTTCAATCTGCTCACGGAGCTTGGTGGCGTAGGGTGAGAACAGATCGGTCAGCTCATCGATCTTGCCTTCCAGGGAGGTGCGCAGATTCTGTGCGGTGTCCTCCAGCTGAGTCTTCAGGACATCGGCCTGAGTCTCCAGCTGCTGGCCCAGACCCTCGGCCTGAGTCTTCAGAATCTCAGAGATGGCACCCATCTTCTCGGAGGCGGTGCCAGTGGCCTGCTGGACGTAGGGCTCAACGTGACCTCTCACGGTTTCCAGATTCTGTGAGGTGCGGGACTGGATCTCACCCAAGTAGGTCTCCATAGTGCTGTGTGGGAAGAAGAAGGAGATGTCTAAGTGTCCTATTCGCAGGCAAGATGAGACAAGAAAGCACTCAAATGTGCAAATGGTCAACTCCACTTACCTGCGGATCTCCTCTGTGTCCTTGTTCAGGCGTTTCTTCAGCTTGTTTGTGTAGGTGCTGACGCGATTACGGACATCATCGGCGTTCTGCTCCACCATGGTCTTAAGCTCACCCAGATACTCAGTGCTGCGTTCCTTGGCATCGAACATGTCATTCTGCAGTTTGTTGAACAGAAGCTGCAGGTCCTGAGACATCTGAGTGGTGGAGACGTCGGTGTAAGGGCCGAGTTTCTCCTGCATGCTGTCTTTGTAAACTGTTAGCTCTGCCATAGTGTCAGTGATCAGTGTGCTAAAAAAAAAAAAGACAGAGAACAAATTAGAAAGGCTAACCGTACTGAATTGAGAGATGAGGGTAGGAGATGAAGACGTTATTGAGAAAAATATTAGAAATGGTCCAATAGACAGTCTGTGATCTCCGTATTATGACAATGACAAATCAAGGGAGACATTCCTCAGGTTCACTTACTCGAGCTCTCTGCTGAGCTGAGAGGCCTTGATGGTTTCCACAACTCCACCTGCTTTTTCGTTCAGGCCATCGATGTACTCATAGAAGCGGTCCACGGTTTTCTCCCAGGCCTCGGGGCCAGGCACAGCACGGGCATTGCAGCCTATACCAACAATACAATGAAAAGCACTGATAAATACTTAAGCATTCTATTAACGATGGAGATAAAGTGTACATCATCATTGCACTTACCAGTGATGACTGCAAAAGCCAGGATCAGAGCTACAGCCTTCATGGTTGTTAATCAGACAGACAGAACTACACCTGTGAAGGAGAACACACATGTCAACATTTCAGTACTTTTCTAACAGCTGTAATGGAAGTTAAGAATTTAAACCATTTTTTTTTTTTTTTTTACAGACAACATACAATTAACCCTCAAAGAGACATTAGTAAAAAAAAATACAAAAAAAACCAAAACAATAATTCTAAGTTTTACAGTCAGACTAAGAATAATATTAGTTGAGAGTCGGTTTTCTATCAGCTCTGTCTCTACTGTCACTCACCTGAGAGGTCGAGCTTCCTCCGTGCTCCCTTCACGGTGTCTGCAGGCTTTTATACGTTCCCAGGAGGCTGTGCGTGGCGGTGCCGGGGATGGGTGGGTGGGGTGAGCGAGGTGAGGTGAGGCGCGCGCGAGCCACCGTCAGCGCACGCGCGCATCCACGTGGTGGTGATGATTTGTCTGAACAGAATCCTGTTTCCTCTGCACGCGATGTCCGAGGAGAAGCTGATGGAGCAATCACAAACAACGAACCTTCTGACACATGGAAAGGACAGGTTAAAATCCATTAAAAATATATAAAAATAGAACTATTTAAAGAAATATGTGACTATATATAATTAATAAAAAAAAGAAACAAAAAAAAGCAAAAACTTTTACTTTTTAAAAAATATTTATTATTACTAATTTGCACTTGTTTTTCATTTGACTTGTCCTGGAAATTCTCGTATGTTGTAACTGTGTTTTTTTTCATCCTGCCTCTTGGCCAGGACTCCCTTGAAAAAGAGATGGGAAGTTTTTTTCTGGTTCAATAACGGCCAAAGAAAGTAAAAAAAATAAAATGTGAGAAAACATCAGATTAGCTGCATTGAAAATGTTTTTATTTCATAGTTTTTACACAGTATATCATTTTCTGATATTGCACTTTAAATGTTTCTTTGCTTCAAAAATTAAACACATGGTGTCCTGCTGAGTGGACGTTTTTGTAACTCCATAAAAAATAGGTTCATTAAAACAATTTCAATCACATTGTTGGTTCTTTTTTTTTTCATGCCTAAAGAGGAGCAAAAAGACTCAGGAAATTTTTTTTGACTAAGGTTCTCATAATTCATGCATCAAAGGGTGAAAACCTTTCAAAACTAATGAATCTAAATGTCTTCCAGCTCTGAACTGGTCCTCTGTTTGAACTAAATCACTCTTTAGTCTGACCTAAAATATTTTATTGCCAGTTTGTAAAATACAACTCCATCTTTTCTCATTTTTAGTCCAAATGTCCCACCTTTACTGTCATAATATCATAGAAATCCCACTGCACCTGGGTTCTTCTTCATACAACTGCCCCATTCACATTTATCAAATGGTACAATATGAATAGTTTATCTGTATTCCTATATGTCATATGCATTATATTGAATACTCTACACCTGTTTGTCACCTGGTGTTACTGGAGCTGCACTTATCTGAAGTACTAATACAGTGTGGGCAGAACAAATTGGACAGGTTATGGCTTGAAGCACAAATACCATGAGCCCCCCCATACAAAAGAGGAATTATATGTAATAAAATGCTGTGTGCGGACATGTTGTATTGTATTACCTGTAAAGAAATACCATGTAGTGACACTGAACAAAACAGGCATCAAAACAAAACATCAGTTTTCACACAGTACACTGTATACTCATTTCCAGGATTCTGAAAATGACTAAGGGGAAGTTTGATGCAGTAAGAAAGTGTTGACTCTAGCCTATTGAGCAACTTCTGTTCAAGGCCAGAAAATAGCTAGAAAAAAATCGTTTTTTCTCGGAGCCCTACCGCCATGACATCCACATATGCACTGACCTCATTCATTATAATTTTACTGCCTTTGTTAAGGTTTTAAGAGTGTGATGTTGCTGAAAATCTGAAAAAGACAGGTCTCAGCTCAACCAGGATGGTAAACATTAAATCTGTAAAATCAATCACGAAACACTGAGGTAAAGCTATTCTTAGTGCCTCGGATGTAACTGGTATTTTATTTCATTTTTACTGTTTTAAAGCCGGTTTTCAGTGCTTTCATGTTAATATAATGGTACGTTGAAAAGGAAGCAGTAAAGGTGTTTTATTGTTCTTTGACGACTCTACGAGCTGTTAGTCACCTCATTGTGAATGTTAGACAAACTGGAAACAGAGGTAGTGTCTTGAAGATGCAGGGAGTCTTTTTCAATCATGTCCCACAGTGTTTTCATGATAATGACTTTTGTCCTTTAGAACGTGGTCTCCTTGTTGTCAACCGTACTGATCTCTGTCCTGTCGTTTTCACAGAATTCTGACGTTACCCAGGAGCAAAGTGTAAACGGGCTGGCTTCGGTCAGGTAATTACTGCGACACTACGATAACATTACGTTGCTTATGATAAAGGGGTCATCGGTACGTGTTGGGATTATGAGGCTGTATCAGATGAATGCTTGGGCTGGCTTTCATTGAATTCATTTTAATATTAAGTTAACACCGTGATTAAACAACAAGAAGATGAGCTGATAGAATTCTCTTTTTAAACTCAATAAATTTCAATGAAACTTTCTAAAATACCACGCTTTATCTTTGACCTTAGACTTCCGTAAGTAAAGTGTCACTATGTAGGTGATGTGTTGTGCAGAAATAGATACTGTACATTCCCTTAGATAACAAGTCCAGTTCAAACACACAAGCAAATCCAGATAAGTTATTTAGTCCCATTATTCTGAGAAGCACCTACAATGTTCTTTTATCTATTATTCAACACGTCGTCATCTCCTCTTGTCTCAGATTGAGGATCCTATTTGATTTTGAGCTTGAAATTTTGTCAGAAACATGTAAACTATAGCCACGAAAACACATTTATTGAACTGAGGTGAGTTTTGTTTTTGATTATTCAGTATCAGGAAACGCAAGAAAGTACAAAACCACCATGACCCGCCAGACTTTTGTGGAGCCACAGAGGTTCAGACAGAGAAGCGAAAAAAGAAAATGGGGAAGCGCTCTGAGGTAATACAGTAAAATGTCTGACACAGTGGATTTCTTTTGTTTAGGCTGTCTTGTGTCTAAAAGGAGAGGGTGAGTGAGAGGGCTTTGGGCAGTGTGAACGGCAGTAACCCCAACCTAGAGGTTGTTGTTCATGGTTTCCAGCTTTGAATAATTGGGTTTTTGGTTAAGTCTGGATGATCTCACTCATCTGAACAGGAGTCAGCGAGGTTATTTCAGTTCACATATGTGGGTTAGAAGTCACCAAATAAAAGTTCAAGTGTAAATTTCCATGTTTTCCTGCTTCGTAGTGTGTCACCTATAATCTGGTTCTGACTCACTGTAGTATCAGCTGATGGCAGTTCCTTTGCAGAGACAGAGCCAAATGACTAAGTAGGATGGCCATAACAGCTGAGTTTATAGAATAAACTTATTTAAGCGAGGAGTCAGTGATGCACAGTGCATGTAGCTGTGTTCACACACCAGCTCAATTCAGATTTTTGGCTGAAATCAGATTGTTTTTGCATGATTATTCGCTTTATAATTTAATGTGACTGCCATCAGACTCACGCATTAACAGTTTACAGCCATGAAGTGACCCGCATTAACAGAAGGAGACGTGACATA
Organism: Ostorhinchus cyanosoma; assembly: GCA_029814465.1. Classification (NCBI taxonomy): domain Eukaryota; kingdom Metazoa; phylum Chordata; class Actinopteri; order Kurtiformes; family Apogonidae; genus Ostorhinchus; species Ostorhinchus cyanosoma. Next base: position 11,194,090 of record JAPTYQ010000009.1, read on the forward strand.
ACACGCTGCACATTGTGTTTTTGTAAGTAAATATGGATCTTGCCAAGTCCCGCCTCCTCCAGTGCAGAATTGCGATCTGTAATCTGTGAAAGTCAAATGAAATGCGCCATAACCGTTCAGACTGAAGTTGCGTTGCAAAACATTAGATATGTATCCGATTTACGACTAGATATGAACGTGACCTTGGTTTGATTTGAGAAAATCGGATTTGTGCTGCTCAGACTGTCTGTAAAAAAAGAACAACACAGATTTGGGCCTTTTTTACCTGCAGTGTGAACATCAGAGCCTGTCTGATCCTATGATCTCAGTGGGAAATTAATGATGCAGCCTTTCAGGCCAAAGGAATTAAAATGTGTATCCATTAAGTGGTTCAAGCTGTGCAGTCAGTTGGCTGCATATTTGATCTTTTTTAATCTTCCATAACTGTAGAATCCTCTGAATGATATAATAAACAAAATCAGGTCAGTACAAGAAAGGCAAACTTTTAATAAATGTGTTGATTTTAGTCTTTTTCTCAATTCTCCTAGTCACTGAAAATAAAATCTTATGTTTGCTTTTTATGATTTTGCTCAGTTCAGTGATGTGTTCAAACATTTGCAGTTGCTTCCTGTTTAAGCAAGGATCTGCTATTATAGACTGGTCTCTTTATATAAATATTGTACTTCATTCATTCATTATCTGAAGCCGTTTTATCCTCACTAGGGTCACAGAGGTCACTTGGAGCCTATCCCAGCTACATACTTAATGTTAGTGAAAAAGAGCACACGTTTTTGAGCCTAAAATGGTAAAGATTAATTATGGACATATAATTGTTCTATTGATGTGAATGATCTAAATGTATTGTAAAAGGCAAGGCAAGTTTATTTGTATAGCACATTTCATGTACAGCACAATTCAAAGTGCTTTACATAAAGCATAAAAGCACCACAGGAGAGGCATAAAAATAGATTTAAAATGAGAGAAAGTTAAAGTAAGAGACATCAATTGTATTAAAAACATTTATATTAAAATTAAATAAAATAGATCAGCGATAAAATGTGATTTTAAAGTTAATTTAAAAGACATTATTTAAGAGTTTAAGAGAAAGCTGCAGTAAACAATAATGTTTTCAGGCCTGAAAGGGAACTAGACTAACTTTCACTGGTTAACATTTTGAATTATATTCTTACTGGGTCCTTAACTCCCTAATCCGATTACCTTTAATTACAAAAGTGAATAATAATTGTATTAGAGAAGAAACCAAAATTTATTTTGTGATATTGACATGTTATTGTAGAAAAGTGATGTAAAAGTTTAGAATAATCATTGTGAGTTTAGGATGATGTGCAGTTTGAGAAACACACTCCTAGACAGCACACAAAGGAATTAAATAAAGCCTTGTAAACATTCGAATGCATCGGGGAAGTTATTGTAACATTTTAAAAACACACAGATTCAGATTCTAAGTCTGCAGTTTTTTTTTTTTGAATGACTCACCGGGTATACAGAGAAAACAGGAGAGTGTGAGCTCAGAGGGTTAACAATGTGCAGAGTCTGGGACAGCTGGGTGCACAACTGAGGAATGTTGTTTGCCACTGGGTAAGGCAGCGTGGGAGCAGTCTGGCAGCAGGGATGGGGACACAAAAGGAAAAGTAAAAAAGAAAAAGAAGGTAGAAACAGGATGTGTTTATGAACCTCCACACTTGCAGAGGCAAACCTGAACATGCCATGTCCAATACTCTCATGTGAAGTTTACATGGGTGTGGCAGAAGAAGAAGAAGAAGAAGAAGGGGGGCGCTGGGGGGGGGGCAAGATTTTGCAACAAGGTACAGTACTGAAAAAAACAAGGTAGACAGTGTTCCCCGCTGATGTTTTGCAGACTTGATGTACATTTTCTTACTTGATTGTGAAATTTATAAATGTCAAATCCATTTCACTCTACAGATCTGGAAACTGAAATCAGCCTGTGTGCATGTTTAACAGCCAGTGCATTCCTGTGTCTGTTGAATTCCAACACAAGCACACCTTATTCTACTGAAGAAACACCTGATCCATGTCTTATTTAAGAAGGAGAGAAATCGGACTGATATATTTTGTTAATATTATTAGCAGGGGCAAAAAAAAAAAACCTTAACTTGAAAATGGATTTACAAAGATCCCCCCAAAACTTTTGGACTGGTCACGTGTTGTGAATGAAATTTATGACATGGAAAGACTGACCTTCTAATTAAAACTCACTACTGACTAATGTAAAAAAAAAAAAAAATTAAGAAAAATGGGATGTTTATGTCAATCAAAGAAATCCTTGAACCTGTATAATCTTATAATTTGGACTTTTTTGCCTAATTTGTCCTGAACCTGCCTATAGTTTATTTGTCTAAAGGTTGAACCTAGATGCTCTAACTGTTTTGGTCTGTTTTTTGTTTATTGCTTTGTTCTGTATGCTATAAAATGTGTATATAAAAATGAAGTATAAAAAAAAAACAGGAGAAGTACAGTATAAACACCACTACTGTGGCATCACTATCTGTTTACAATGTGCAAAAACAGTTCTATTAGTGCAGCAAAAGTAATTGGAATCCAAAAATAACTATTGAAAACATTTTAATTCTGCTCTGACACTGTTCCCAAACTCCTTGGACTGGTTCTTCTATCAGGACAATAATGCTCCTGGTCTCAGCTACTGTAGGTCCATAAAGGTGTGGATGATGGACCACCAGATGCAGACCCTGTCATGGACCAGCCCAGTCTGCAGACCTGAACCCACTTTGAAAACTTCAGGAGGAACATGGATGGACACAAGTCATCAAACACTGCTGAGCTTCTTGAGTTTCTATTCCAGGAGCTTCATAAAGTCATCCAACAGCAGGAGGAGAACCAAGACATGTGGAAGCTGTCAGTGAAAATCAGGTTTATTCCAACAAACACTGACATCTGAACTTTTCTCAAGTTACATAAGTTTTGTGTTGTTTAGAAAATAATCTGAACTGGTTTTCTTTTGCATTATTTGAGGTCTGAAATCACCTGGATCTTGTTTTTATTTTGACCATGTGTCATGTTCTGCAAATACATGCTCTAAATAACAATATTTTTATTTGGAATTTGGGAGAAATGTTGTTGGTAGTTTAGAGAATAAAACAAAAATGTTCATTTTACTCAAACACATACATATAAATGGTCAAATCAGAGACAGTGATAACTTTGCAGCGGTTTCTTTTTTTTTTTCCAGAGCTGTAAATTCCTCCTTTTTCATGCATTGTCTTTGGTTTGTTAGTGTTATACTACATTCAGATGCCTTTATCTACTGTGTTTCTATGAAGTTTTCTGTTAAACTGCACTAATACTGTGAGCAGCGACTACAAATAAAATCCAATCAAATGATGAGTTGTGTTTTGTAGTTTTCTTCTCGTTTCCTCTTTTACTCTTTATCTTCCAGAAAATCTTTAAGGACTTTAATCATCAATTAGTGTGAATAAAATAATACTGTAACTTTAACACTAACTATAGGGAAATACTTTATTGTATTAATTGGCGTGTTTGGAAAATAAAATGTATTGGTCTGGTAATGAACAGCCACTTCCAAGTATTTAGAACTTGTTTCTGCTATAAAGTGTATATTAAGTATAGAGTATTAATTATTTTGATGTTATTTGGCACTGAGAAGGTAGATTGATATCAGCTGATTTCTTTAATCAGTAGCTTAAGGGTGAGTTTCTTATCCTTATCATACCACATACATTACACTTACACTATTTATCTAATGATAACTGTGATTGTTGAGTAATAATAAACAACATTGTACCTTTTTAAAATGTCCAGTAATAAGTTGAAGCAAAGAAAAGGCTTGTATTGGTTTGTGAGTTACATGTATGATAAATTAAAAAAAAAAAAAAACAACCCTAAATGTGTATTGATAAATGACCTACAATTTTTTTTTTATAGTTGTAAAACAGAAAAAAATGTAAAGCAGTTTATGATTCTGGGAAGTTATCGGTTTTTATGATGAGTTCCAGAGTTCACTCTGATTTGACGACTTAAAAAGTCAATGTCACGCTGAGTTCCACGTTCAAACTAGTGCCGTGTGAACGTGAATAACTTGTAGGAAATGACTCTTGTTTGGTTTTAATATCACTTTGCTGCAAAATACAGAGCAAAATTTACATCCACAACAAACCTGTGACTTTTCTTTGACTGAAAATATCCAAGGTTTATTGCTTTACAGTGGTTCACAGTCTATTCTGACAATGATTAACAGATTTACCTGCACGTAACTCAACTTTTCAGATGAAGATTGATAGTAACCAGCCACACACTTCCTTATGTTGTTTTCAGTAGTTCCTTCTATTGGCTTCATATTCACATTCTTACCTTAAAATCAGCAAAGGAAGGAACCTGATAGAAATCACTTTATCATATTTGATGATACTGCGATGGACACAAGCCTGATATATGTAACCATCCTGGGAGTTCTATTTGGTAAGATACGACTGTTGGTTATCTGTTTGTGACAGTGTCAGATTCGTTGTATTTACTTCATAATTATTCAGCTTCCATTCAATGTTTAGTTGATGGTGAATAATGTGTTCCATTGTTACATACATTCACTATCCAGGTCGACTCTTTTTGACTTGAGACAAAATGTTTAACTCTTTAACCCATAAAGACCCAGTGCTACTTTTATGGCAACTCCCAAATGACTTTTTTTTTAAATTTTTGCTCTATATTTAACCTCTCTTAAGTAATTTATCGCTATTTATTGTGATATTATCTTCTTTACGTTGTGTTTTTTCAGTTAAAATCAGGTATTTTCCTATATTTAATTTACTTTTCATGTAGATATTCACAAAAGATTAGATAAAAGTTGAGGGTTATTATATCAGAAACAGAGACAACTGAAGAAAAAGTGACTTTATGAACGAATCTATCATTAACTGAACATAAAAACAGGATCTCCATCCACTGCCATTTGTCAAACTCCATTGGTTTTATTGGTTAATCAATATTGCAGAAGACGACGGTGTTTCCATGTTCAATACGTAGCTTCTGAACGTCCAAATGGGTCATATCTGATGACCATGAAAAGATGACAAACTGCATTTTACACCAATTATTTAC
>JAPTYQ010000009.1:11228230-11242657 GCA_029814465.1 Ostorhinchus cyanosoma
GAGGTAGAGGAGGAGAGATTAGAGGAGGACAGACCAGAGGAGGAGAGGTTAGAGGAGGTAGAGGAGTGGTTAGAGGACAGACCAGAGGAGGAGAGGTTAGAGGAGGTAGAGGAGGAGAGGTTAGAGGAGGACAGACCAGAGGAGGTAGAGGAGAGCCTCCCTCCCTCCTTGGACTGTCCCTGAGCCCATTCGACCTGGAGGAGCAGACTCCTGCGCTCCGCCTCCACATGTCAGTGTTTTCCTGACTGTCCGGCCTGTGGACGTGGTTTCACACCTGCCCTTCGTGTGCTTCAGTGTCCGTAGGCTGTCCAGAGCAGACAGTTCAGGAACACTTTATTTTTACTTATACTTTGCTGATATTTCCCCAGAGTGGGATCAATAAAGAGAAAACTGTGTGTAATACACCTCAAAAAAGAACAGGATAGTGCAGCCATGAGTACAGATACACTTATGACAGTGCCTGCTTTCAGACACTAGGGGGCAGCAGCGTAACGCCCACAGATCATAAAACTCACCGTTTAGTTTCCTATAGATTCAAACACTTCATAGAACTGAGGGACGCACTGATCTGACCTTTCCATGTCATACAGACAACAGTTCCCAACTGATACCAATCAGATACCACTGTTCACTGATTAATAAGCAAAATGCCTCACTGTTTGGAAGAGACTGGGATGTACTAAGAAACACCAGACTGGACTTTAAACACCACTGTTGTTTCTTGGCAAAACAAAGTAAAGCAAATAAATACAGTTACTTAGTTACCTTTATATAAGCAACATGGTAAACACTGTTCCTGTAAGTTGAATGACATTCCTCCAAAGTCCAGACCCTTGTCAGTAGATACTTATTTTGTAGAACACTATCGTAGTCTTTGATCATTATTTTGACAAACAGAGGGGCATAGTATGAACAATAGAGTTAAACCAGACAGTGTTTGGATTGGAGCTCATGTCATAGATATCACTGGTCTAAAAGCAAAATGCCTCCAGAATAAAAGCAATGACAATTCACCAAATGCGCTACAAGTTCAATTACTAAACAGTCTGTAAATTAGAATATATTCACTTTTCGCATTTTCTCATGTTAAGTGTATATTTCCATGAATCTTAATGTACATAAAACTATATATGTAACACCACTGTGCATCCTTGTAAACATTAACGAACCAGCACTCGTCATTTGTTTTCCAAGTCATTTTTTAAAGAAAGATTTAGCAGCTAAATTCTAAATTAAACTGTATCTGATCCAGCTGTTTGGTTGAGTATTACTAGAATCACATCCTCAGTAGAAATATCTACTACACTCATTTTGAGTTGCTACTGACTTTTCTCTTTTAGCAGTTTTACTGTTTCTTAATATTATGTACTGTAGCCGTTTATTACCAAAGATAGAAAGCACTGTGTGCGGTCTGCACCCAGGCATTTCCATTTTTAAAATCACACAACATCCACTTGTACAAAAAGTAATCACATTTATTTCAATCCATCAGACATGGTCACCATATATTATGTCTACCCACTTACAATGATTTTAGCGTCACATGTTCTCATGCATCATCTGATGCCCTCTGATATACATCTGTATAGCCTCTGGGTATATCCAATACACCATAAAGGAAAGACATTTGTGCTACAGAATGTAGGCATGGCTTGGCCAGTCCTGGCTCCTTGGTAGTTATCTGAGTCTCTCTATCTGTCCCAGATTTCAGTTGTAAGAGAGTCTTTGAATCCAATTTCTAATACTCAGTCCAGGTTCCTGTGTGTCTCAGTGCCGGTCCAAGCTGTGGCCTGTGAGCTGGCTCTGTGCGGCCCCTGCTCCTCTAGCCAATAGTGACACCAAAGCCACACTGGAACTTATTCTTGCGATGGTTGAGGAAAGCCCCTAAGGCCAGTGAGAGAGGCAGTGGCAGCAGTTTCTTTTCAAGGGTTGCTCCAACCACCCAATTACTATCAACTGTGCCTGAGAAGTGCAAAGGAGGAAAAAAGAAAAGCAACTTGGTATTTATTAATATTTGCATTGGTAAAATTAGAGGTTGACCGATATGGGTTTTTCTAAGGCCAAAGCCTTTTTTTTTTTTCAAATTTGGTCATCCAATGGCCAATATCTACAGCTGATTTTTGTGGCAGATTTTTTTTTCAAAGCACATTGCCCATAAACTACAATTGAAACAGTCAGATAATTAACATTTTTATGCAGCAATATAAATGAAATTATTAATACACGTACACATAGTACTCTTAGCATTTATTAAACTTCAAGTACTGCCCACACAGGTGCCTGAGCAAATATCTTATAGCATTTTTACGACTGATCAAATATTGGCTTTCAAAAAACAAAAAAATAAGGCCGATCGTCGATAATGGAAGAAATCAATATATGCGGCCTGATACATCATCTACCACTAGGTAAAATTAAAGGACACCACCCTTAAGGAGCTGCACATGCATTCATATACATTTACCTTTAAATAGCAAATTAGCTTTAGGAAGGTCCAACTGGTAACCAAATGATGTTGTCGTGTCTTGCATCCTCGTGCTAGCTTCAAATTCGACTCCTATCTGCAACTGCAAAATCAGACAAGTTAATCTCACATGTAAGACCCAGAATCTGCACCAAAATACTACATTTGGGCAGATGTAGAGGCCAAAGTAACTTTTTTTACCTGATCGTTGGCTTTGTGATAGTATGTAGCATGAGCTCCTGCACCCCCAAGAGTCAAAGTAGCAACATAATTATCACCTGGCAAGTGGAGGGAAAAAAAAAAAAACTTTAATAATGTATGGAAACAGCTGCGTGATGCAATTATCTGCTCTATTATTCTGTTTGATTGGTAAACTATTGGGTCTCATTTTATTTTAGGTTATTTTATTCTTACTAGTTAATAATTGACATGATTGTGACTGGTCAGTTGCTGGACTTCATTACTATAGGTAATGAATTGTTTTAAATTTACATGTATGATTTAGGTCTTACTTGTGTTTAAATATACTTAATGTTTTATCTACATTACTGTAATACTACATGCCTTACTGTACTACTACACGCTCAATTTAGTTATCTCTGTAGGGATATCCAGACTCTGTATTTTACCCATCCCAATACACACAGTACATAACATTAGCACACACACACACACACACACACACACACACACACACACACACAGCACTGAGCTACCATTGAATGCGCCAGGGGAACCAAGAGGTGAATTTACCCGTATGTACCCATTTTTATTCACTTCAAGCGGTGACATTATTTATACTACTTTTCAGATTCAAATAGTTTTTCAGAATTCAAAGCTTTTTTATTGATCAGTTAGCCAAGTGCCATTTACACAAGCTGCATTTTACCAATATTTTTTTAATGGAAATCTTTAGTTCAAAAGAGAATATGTATAAAGTTTAAAAATATGCCATTATACACCTTCAGTGTATAAATAAATAAATAAATCAACTGTAAAATGCGAGTCTAATGAACCAAATAGCTTTGGTGTGCACAGTTCAACAGACCTGTGTACCTCCCCAGGAGAGATGTGACGGTTCCTTCCTCTCCTGGTCTCCTGTGGTACACAAGTTCACCACCCAGTGCCAGTGAAGGTGTGATAGACTGAAGATAGTGGGCCACTAAAATGCCTAGAGAAAATAGTAAAAAGATTATAGGTACAGGTTATTGTATGATCTCTTCACTCAGGTGTTCTCTCGTAGATTGAGGAAGTTTACTTTTTAATCACAGCTACCACCATGAACAACTTCTTAATTATTTACTCAAGAACTTGGACTCAGAAAATGTATCACATAAGGACCATAATTATGACATAAAGTGAGCAGTATTCATTCACATAGCCCTACACAGTAGTTATTTTCTTTACCACACCTTTGTAAAAACAATCATACCAGATCCAGCGATTACATCTGGGTTTCCGAAAGTCACAGCAGAAGTGAAGTCTTCACCTCGGTATTCCATGTCACACTGCCAATTCACAAACTTATGCTGCTGAGTCTACAAAACACACACACAAAAAAAATATTTGAGACTGGAAAAATTGAACTATAAAAGACAACATCTCAGAGGCTTTTTTTCCCCACACATCGCTATACCTGGATTGCTATTTTGGAGCGCACAGCATTTGTGAGCTGGTGGATGATCTGAGCATTCAGGCTGCCAGTATTGTCCATATCTCCAACCATGACTGGGAATGACTAAAAAAACAAACAAACGCATAATTGTTTTAAACAGTTTCATTGTAAATATGCTTTGATTTTTAGTTTGGATGATCAATATGAGAGAAACAGAACTTATAAGGGTTTTAATGCTTATACCAATAAACAAACACTTTATGAATAACAAAATCTGCCAAATGTGAGTAATTCAAAGTAATCATTACCTCTGCTGGACCAGTCTGTTTACTCCCTACGTAGGTAGCACCAAAGCGATAACCAGAATCCCCCATGGTACTGAGGGTAATAGTATGGCTGACCTGGAAGTGGTTACTCAAGCCTTTGTTGACCACTAACCGCACCCCTTCCATCTGTAGAGGGAACACCTCTACAACAGAAAGAATGTAAACAGATATCTCAGCACAATCATTTACATAAACCCAAAATGACAGAGGAACTACTATACACCTATTTATATAACTTTTAATTTGACCAAATACAAGGGATAAACTAAAATCAACTACAGTAGTGTTCTCTAACCTTTGCATTTGCGGTGGCACTCCTCATATGTGCCTGGGTTTGGGAGTGGAGACTCTCCACCCTCTGTTTGCTGACCGGATTCAGTTGTTGGAGGGACAGAAGAGACGGAGGGCATAGTAAAGCCTGGAGGGACGGACACCAGCCCTGGGACCCCTTGGCCACCGCCAGCTGCAGCTGGGGCCGGGCTGGGGGAGGCGGCAGCCAACACACTGCCCATACTCTGAGACTATTGCAGACTAGAGGAAAGATACAGTGGACAAAGGTTAAATATAATGAATTACTTCCATCATTTCAGTTAATCACTCTGCTAAAAGCTAACAAGTGGTAATCTCTGGAACGGTTTGTGTCAAAGCCAGACAAGTTTAATGTAAAACCCAGTGACAGCTAGACTAAATATATAACACACATTAGTATTCTTTTAACACATCCCATACTAATGTTGTATACACTGAGTGCACTTAGACACAGTTGTCTCCATAACAGCTAGCTGACTTACATTCATTTTGCTACTATTAACTTAGCTAGCTGCAGTGATCTTACCACTATCTTGACAGTACAGCGGGTTGGCTACAGCTAAGGCCCAGCTTAGTCACACTATTGATACATAAATTATAAAACAACGGCTTTAAAATATTGTAAGTCACATAATACTGATATATGGCCCATGGTTTCCCACCAAGGTCACGTTTGAAGATAAGCCATCAGCCGGCGAAACTACCCGCTAGCAGTATTTAACCTGTTAATGCTAATACAGGCTAGCAGGGTCGCTTGGTTGGTTGACTAGCAAGGTAGCCATGTGGAGTCGACCACGAGATCTGCGCGTCTACATACGGAAAACGCAGCCATTAAAAGAACTCCTGGAACGAATGGACCCTCATGGGGTCACCAACCATGCTGCTCTAAAAATTACACTCATTTTAAGATTTCGCTACTCACGTTCACGGTACGGCACAGCAGTTAAACACCGGCAAAGTTCACGACAACGTTCGTGACGGTAGTTGAGAAATTCCCGCCCATTTTCTGAAATTCTTCCACTGATTGGTTGATGCACATTTTCCCTCAGCTCCCATTGGGTGAAATGACAGTTGGGTTTGCTTGTCTCTTGTGACGTAAGGCGACATTCATTCGCCAATATTGGGTTCGTTCTACCTCTTACTGAATGACATTCCAAGGGTACACCATGCATTAAGGGTGCGTAACCTACATGTGCAGCACACGTACGTACAACTATAGCAATATTTATACATTCAAAGACGGGCTGCGGATTTACCCGGCAACAGCACGTGTGAGACAAGTTAAATGGACAAATTCAACAAACAAAAGGAATATGCAATCCGACTTTTAATGCATTTGAGGCGCTGGCATCGACACATTCAACAGAAAATGAGCTCTTCCTCATCTTTTACAGAATATATGGTCACAAATCATGAAGAAACACGGTCTCGGATTTTACACCCATTCTGAAAACATCCTGAAGTCCACGAGTCCAAAACTGAAATGCATTCACAAGAGGAAGTATTTCAAAAAAAACAAAACAAAACACATATCCAGTAGTCAACCAACATTGCAGATGTTGTCATAGTGCAACTGTGCTTTTTACTGGGAAGGGGGGGTGGGGGCTTTGGAAAGTCCGGAAAAGGTCCTAAATACATGTTTGGAATTAAACTAAGGCACTTAAGTAGGAGGAATACGGAAACTACATGAAGATTACAGGTATAATAGACTGGCTGGACTAAGTACGTTGCAAAAAACTTCCTGAGTGGGTCTGGTATACATGACAGCATCTAGTATCTAGACCTGAGAAAATGCAGCCAAATGCTATAGCACAAAGGGGTAAGTGTCACAAGTCTCCTCACTGTTGCTTAAGAGAGGAAAAAGAAAAGTCACTAATATGTGATTTTTACATTTCTGCTTGAAGAACACTGAAATGTTAATTAAAAATAACCATACCATTTCACGTTTCATCACATTCATTAGTGTATAGGAGCCAACATTTAACTGCAGATGCCTTGTCCAATTACTGATCCTTAGCTTTTCTTCATGGAGCCTTATGTTCACGACCCAATCCAAATCCTTTAGTTAAAAAATTGTCTTTTTTTTCCCTTAAAAAAAACCCTATATTTATACTCCTTTAAATGACAACTGCAATTCCAAAAGTTTCAACACTAAGTAAAAACAGAACGTAAGGATTTGCAAATCTCATAAACCTGTATTTTATGCACACAAAAAAACATGAAATGAGAAAATGTACCATTTTAAAGATGATTTGTTTTCTTTTTTCCAATTTGATGGAAGCAACACACACATCCAGAAGTGAACTGGCCTGGCTGCAGTTCAAGCCTTTCCCTAATGGAAAACATTGCATCATAAAACAAAAAACACAAAGACTCAGGACCACTGAGCTGCTTGAATCCTGTATTGGGATTGTAATGAGACATCATTCTGCTCCCAAACTCCAACAACTGGACCTCTCAGCTCCCAGACATTTGCAGACTATTGTTAAAAAGAGGGGATGCTGGTGGGAAACATGGTCCTGTCATCACTTATTGGAGACATGTTGTTGCCACCAAATCCAAAGCTTTTTTTTAATGGTACATTTTCTCAATTTAAATATTTGATGTTTTCTGTATTAAATTCTGTATAAATTATAAGTTCATGAGATTTGACATCTGTGCTAGATGCTACTTCATCTTACATTCTGCCCCTTTGAACCATCTGCTCATAAAGTCTGTCAGCAGGATGTGAACGTTGCCAGTGTAGTTTATTTACACAGCAGGTATGTGAGCTGGGCCCTATCATGCAAGTCCAACATTAGTTTCACATTCATCTTTACATCACAGCGCAAAAACGGAGTCTCCATCAATTGTCAAAAGTAAATTCAATGACAGAGTAGCAACACAATCAGAATGTAGATCACATGGCAGAATGACAGTTTTCAGTGGGATACCAGCAAGATGGCATGTACATAGCCCCAGTTTGTGTCTCACACGGTGGCAAGTCGACTGGAAAAAATACCTCACAAAACAATGTTTTAGGGATCCAAAAAGAGTAACAGAATAAAGGACATTTCCACTGGGAAAAAAAGAGCCTTCGAATCAGGAGTTTGTGTAGCCTACAAAAGGAGAGATTTACTGTGATACTGAAAAAATAGAGTTGACATTTTTTTTCCATATCCATGTTCCATATAGGATTTTTTTTTTATATATGCACACAGATAGCTGAAGGAGACTTCCTAAAATGCTTTCAGAATTGATGTTTTAATCCATGCTGGATGTTTGCTGATCAGTGAGTGTTAATGTTTCCATGTATCTCTGACTTAACATTGCAACTCCAATGTGAGGAAGGAGCCAACAGGCACAAACGGGGGCTAGCAAGTGCAAAGCACATACGAAACTGGAAGATCTCTTCAAATGCAAAAAGGGAATTAAAAATTAATCCATCATAGACCATTTAAAGTATGTAACAGGTGTCTTCACTTAGAATTTTGTGTGTCACCAAATGCTGAATGCCAGCCATCGTTTCCTGCAAAAAAAAAAAGAAAACAAATGTTATAACCACATGAATAAGTCACAGCTCAAACCCCGTAGAGAGCAGACAGCTGGTGGTTTATACTGATCAGATCTGTTCAAAAGTATAGTGACTGCTGCTGTGTGGTCTGTGGAGGATATTCATTAACACTTCACCTCTCTATCCAGTAAAACTTCTGCTACTCTTAATCTACCCATTAACACTGTTGGCATATGTTATCCTCAAAGGCATTGTTTTTATACTGTGTGCTTCTGTATTTCAAGAAAGTCTAAACTAGATTTGACACAATACTTAAAACTAGTGTGCTGCTTCATCAGATCATCCCCATTTAACAGTGTTTGCTACTTAATGCTAAAATGTAGGTTAATTACTTTAATGCCACCAGTCTTTCTTTGTAACATTGATAGCAGTGAAGAGTTAGAATTAGTTTGTTTTTTGGATGTAATGATTACCACTATGATGATAAACCACAGAAAAATTCCCAACAGTTAGGGTTAGTATTACCATTTCAAATTGTAATTATCATTAAAACCATGTTTAATTACCGCTTTCTGACAAACTCAGTGATACTGCTCATTTCCTGGACAAGCAGCAGCACTTTGGACACGCATGTGCAGTTTGCAACGTTTTAACCTCTGGAAACATGGTGGAAGGCACCCACACGGACAGTGCTTTGTTTAATATGTTAGGTAGAAATCAAATGTGCATACACTAAGTTACACCAAAGAGTGAAAGTGTCTTTGTGTACTAGTTCTGAAATCTGCAAGACTAAATCTCATACATGGGCACTAAATGTAAAGAAAAGTATTTTATCTACAATTTGTACAAAGTGCAGTTTCCTGTTATGGCCATAAGGTGTCATCTTTAACACACATTAGTATGTTTGACATTTACATGTTAAAATTTTAATGTTTCAGCCAACAGAAAGTACATAATTCGTGTTATTTGTTGTTTTTTTCCAAGATAAAACTTGGTTAAATTATTTCAGTGTGTGTATAAGTACTTTTTGAACATTTTGAGCACATTTCAACACTGAAATAACTGTGCTAATTTTCGTCACAATAACCATGATATGAAATTTTCATATCGTTACACCTGTAGTTTGTTTCTTACTGGATGCAGATGACACAGGCTTATTTCCACTCAATTAAAAGTAGCCACACATTAATTTGTTTAGTATTTCTTTGCCATTTTAAGCTAAACTAGAACGGAAATATAATCTACAAAATCTCAATGATCCCGTTTACATTACAATGAAAATCCCATAATTGGGATTAATCAGATAATTGAAATGATCAGATCTGATGCGTTAACATGCGTTTAAGAAATGTGATAATTGAAAACCCCAGTGTAGACACTCCAGTCCATTACTGGAATTCATATGTACAGTGACAGACTCAAACTTCCTGTTATTGTCATCTGCTCATGTTTATGTAACTTCTGTTTTCTACAATTTTAATTGTTTTTACACAAATGCACAGATGTAAAAGAACAAAATTAATCAGATTAACCTGTATCGGAGTATTGGGGAAAAATCCAGGTATGTTAATCTGATTTCTCATATTCAGATTACTGCTGTTATCTGATAAAGCATATCGGATTATACCGTTTACATGATACCTTGAATATTCTGATAATTACAGAAATCAGGTAATGATCCGAGTGTTTATGTACATGTAAACAGTCTCAGTGATTTACTCTAAATATTCACCAGTCAACAATATTTACAGAACTAACCATGCCTTCAGGCTGCTCCTTGTTCCTTGTTTTTGAGTCCCCCATCGCTGCCGTCATCATCATCTGGGTCAACAGAGTGATACTCCGCCACATACAGACTCTTATCGATGCTGCTAGGGATGGGTTTAATGTCTGTGACCAGCTGATCCTCAATACTCTTCAGGTTGTAGCGGTCATCTGAAGTTATCAGATTAATGGCCAGTCCAAGGTGACCAAAACGCCCTGAGAAAAGATAAGAGTTGTGAGAGGCCAAGGCTAGATATTCAGTAACAGAATATGAGTTTTTATGTTAAGGTTAATTACCTGATCTGCCAATGCGGTGTAGGTAGGTCTCTGCACTCTTAGGGAAGTCAAAGTTGATGACCACATTTACTGCTTGGATATCAATTCCCCGAGTGAACAAGTCTACAAGAAATCATATGCATCAGTAAATCAAGTGACCACTACAAATTCTTTTTTTTTTTTGTTTTTAAGTGAAAATTGTAAACACATTACTTAGATTACCAACCTGTACAGACCAGGTTTCTACACAAACCATTCCTGAAGTCATGGAACACACGATTCCTGTACTCCTGCATCATCTTTGCGTGAATGTAGAAGCATGAATAGCCCAGCTGGGTGATCTTCTTGGCCAGAAGCTCTACCCTTTGAGTGGAGTTGCAGAAGATGATGGACTGATTGATCTGAAGCTGTAATAGAAATACACAGATTTAGTATTTCTGATGACTGAGGTAAATAAGAATAAACCTTTACTTGAATAAATCTGCAAACACTGAGCAGAGCGTCATAAAACAAAAGCCTGGTAAATGGTGATAAATACCACTACCCCCCAACCTGCATGGTGAAGCAGAGTACCGTTTTCTGTTGTGTCTGTGTGCGACAGACATAACAATGTGTATACTACTATAATCTACAGACTTTAGTGAATATCTACAAATGACCAGTTTTGATGCAGAATGTGAAAAGGAATGAAAGGATATGAAAAGAAGAGTGGATTTTCTCCTCACATGGTTTGCACTGATCAGGTCCATTTGATCTTCATTTTCAAACATCAACAGTTTCTGATTTTAGTAAATATGTACAGCCAGTTGATTAACCACCCATAAAAACAATAAATAAGGCGAATGACAAAAAGACTCTTTTGCACTTTATAAGCAGCAGTGGGAGGTGGATAGTGTTTTCCATCCTTGTATTTAGTCAGTTTGTACATTGATGCACCTTTTTATGAAGTCTATTAGCCACACCTGCTTTAGAGGCTAAATACTCACCCTAGAAAAGAGTGTGTTGAGACAGTGGACCTTCTGTTTTTCGGTCACATAAGCATAGTACTGTGTGATTCCCTTCAAGGTCAGTTCCTCCATCAGGTTGATCTCATAGGGCTTCTTCAGGTGCTTATTCTGAGGGGAAGAAAAAAAAAATCACATTTCTTTTAAGTACACCTTGTAGCTCAATCACATCGATGTTCCTTTTAACTGCTGTATGAGTTCTCACCATAAACTTCTGCACACTGATGGGGAAGGTAGCAGAGTAAAGCAGGATTTGGCGGTCCTTTGGCAAAAAGCTGATAATATCTTCAATCAACACAACAAAGTCCTGGGACAGCAGCTTATCTGCCTGAATAAAGGGATATTTATAGAGTATTAAAAACGGTTGGCTGCAGATCAACTTCATGCTGAAAAGTAAACTCAGCAAAACTGAATCAAACTCACCTCGTCCATCACCATTATCTGGGCTTTATTCACTTTGGCCACACCCTTCTTGATCAAGTCTAGTATCCGACCTGGTGTAGCAATCACTACATGTACTTTGAGAGGAAGAGCACAAACACAGTTTTTCAGCAAAACCATCTTAGTGCACAAATTATCACAGCCAAGAAACTTTGGATAATACTTTACTAAGGTCAGCAGGTGTATTTCTCAATCAATTGCATTTTAAGTCGCACAGTACCTATTTTATATTTGTCTCTCAGACAAAGACTTCAGAGTCAATATTATAACAAGTACCTATCTCATCGAGACGCATGATGTCATCCCTCAAGTTGGTTCCACCTGTGGTTGCCATGACCTTAACGCCTCCTAGATGTTTGCTGATCTGAATGCTGATTTGGCTCACCTGTAATGCCAACTCTCTTGTTGGGACCATTACTATAGCTGCATTGAGACAGAAATGGGACACACACATGTAATGCATGGGGGATAGATACAAGTCAGGAAGGGAGAGAGAGAAAGGAGGAAAAAAAAAACCCACAACATTCACATTAGCCAATCAATAAATACAAAATCCATATGCTGATGAGAGCAAAGAGCTGAGACATCAAGAGAAATGAAAATAGACTTATGGAGCCAGCTACAACATTTTGCCAGTTAAAAACTCTTCAGTGTTTGTTATTCATATTCTAATTATTTACACTAACACTTTGCTGTTCTTAGAATATCCCATTAGATGTATAGTAGAAACCACTATGGTGAGTAGTTGCATATATAGATGAAAATACCCAAGACATAATCACTGGCACAAAAATGCTGTTTAAATCCTTTGCTTTTAGTGATCACTCTATTTTAGGTCTCTTTATACCTCTAAGTGTTGGTGCATGCACTGCTTGAAAACACTGTCTGCACATTAGAATATATTCACCTTTTCAGATTCCTTCTAGTGTGTGATATATACACATCTATGATATACATATGCAACAAGACCATTTATCTTGAAAACAGTCAACCAGCACTTCACTCATTTGTTTTTCAAGTCGCCTTCAAAGCATGGAAGACTCGGCACATTTTATCTAAAGCAGATAATTTCCTAAAAAATGTAAACCAGTGTAATCTAGCCAACGCTGTGACCTCTTCAGATTCTTTGAAATATTGTAGCCAAACCATGTGTTATTCTGTGTCAAGACATATCAGGTGTTTCTTACAATTACAACCACATTATGTGTAGTGTGACCAGTGCCAAAAATCTTTCCTATAAACCATCTGCACTTATACATCCCTACAGGTTCAGGTAAATAAATCACATTATTGTTGTAAAACAGAGCTCAGCTTGCACACAGCTGATAAATAAAGGATTTGGTTGTAATAAACATACACTTGATACAAACATACATGTTGACTAAAAGTGGTTTTCACTTTGTATCTCTAAGGACATGAAGTAGTAAAATCTTACCCTGGATGTGATCCTTTTTCAGGTCTATCCTCTCCAGGAGAGGGATGAGGTAGGCTCCACTTTTTCCCGTGCCATTTTTGGCCCGAGCCAAAATATCTCTGCCCGACAGTGCAATTGGAATGCTTTCCTCCTTTTAGCAGACAGACAAGTCAATTTAGTATAATGTATTAAGTTCTGTAGGCCAAAGTAGAACGTCAGATTTTAAGAAGTAAAAACAACCATTTTCAGTAAACAATCAGAACAAGACTAATCCTATTACTGCCCTTTCCGAACAGGAATGCAGCAATAAACCCCAGTTACAATATGCATGTTGACTACTAGCATCCATTACTCAAACACCACCACAATGCAAAAAGAGTACTATGTGTAATTTACGTTATCTTAGAAGAGGAAGACTACACCAAATTGGTCAGTTAGCTCTAAGACCCATTAATCATGAGGTTAGCTGCAAGGAGGACAGAATTAAGGTCCACTGTTGCACTCATTCAAGAACATGAAATAAGGGAATAGCATTGTCTAATGTCAGACAGCACAACAGTGTCTTGGGAGGTGAGTTAAGAAGAAAAGTGCTTGAATTATTAATCCAACTCCAAAGTTTTTGATAAGGATAAAATTAGATTAAACTCAAGTAACTTGTAATCCCATGGAATCTGGATGAATTTCTTGATAAAGTTCTGTTGGGTATTTAAAAAACCTTGTGGTGTTTTAACGCAAATCCAAATTAAGATCATTTCACAGTGCTTTACTTGCCTGTATAGGGGATGGCTTTTCCCACCCCATTTCAAAGATCCCCATTAAAAGTTCCCGCTTAAGGCAGTAGTCTTCAAATTCATTCCCTTTAGTTGATGTGACATCCTGGAGATACAAAATACAAGTTACTGTTGTTGTTTTGTGCTTTTAAGGATGAATTCACAATACTGACATTAATAGTGGGTCAAACACTACTTCTTAAGAAAGCTACAGAAATGATTGAAATGAGTCTAATACAATTATTATTTAAAGACAGATTACCGAAGTTTTCACTCTGTTGTCCTTCTGTGGAAGTTCCAGGCACTTCTTCCAATCATCACCAAACCTGATTGGACAGATTTGCACTTTAAATGACTAGATATCAAAAGTCTGCCAAAATTCTAAACTTTTCCCATTTAAATGACAGGGAATTTCTCATAAAGATTTATACATTGAGTGCACTCAAATTCAAACTGTGCAAAATCCTCACATCCATACAAAGAACAGAGGAAGGCAAATTTATGACCAACACATTTTTCAGGACATTTCTGATGAACTGCAAGACCTTAAA